>CAJNOL010000875.1:79590-97313 GCA_905250125.1 Rotaria sordida
GAAAAAAAATAAAATGAAATTTTTAATTGTTGATCAGAATTACCCCCAACAGACTCTATTTATGATTGTCTGTATTTTTGAGATCCAGAGACATTAAATAATTTTTTTGACGTGAATAGACAATACAAGAAATTTATTGATTTGAATCAAAATGAAAAATGATGTATTCGTTTTTAAAAATATTTTTTGCTTATTTTGTTTTTTCGTTCGTTTGATGCGAGAAGTTTTTTTTATGTTCATTTAAAAAGAAAAAAAAAGCAGATAGCTTTTTCTATTTGTCAATTAAGAAATCAATGTTTGAGAATAGCAGTAAGAATTAATATTTTGTAGATTAACAATTTACTCTAGTTCTAGATAAAATCTATTTGTTTAATATTACATTAAAGAATGATTATTTTTTTTTCTTTCATTTTTATTTTATTATTATATCATGTATTCTACATACTTTTGTTTATTTTTTTCACTAGACAATCTATTTAAAAATTATTTTTGATGAGTTCTCATGTTGCTAAACAAAATGTGTCTAATGTCTTAATCACATAATGATTTGTTTATTCTGGTCAATTCTGCATTTATCACCAAAAAAAAAAAAAAAAACTACACATATTGCTACGAAAATAATATTCACACACATATATATCAAGTAAAAAATAAAGTATACCAAAAAGAAAAAAAGAATGAAATATTGCACCATCAATATATTTAATTTCAATTACTTTCTCGAATAATCTAGATATTGTTTATTATATCGTATCATAATTTCGTTGACGATGAGCTGCATATCGAGTTTTAATTTTGTTTATAGCTATTTTACATTCACGAATAAATAATGGTAAAATGCAACAACAAGTAACAAATGTCTGAAAATTAAAAGAAAAAAAAATATATAAAGAAATAAAAGTGTAAAAAATTTTTCTTACCATAAGAACAAAAAAATAAAAAACGAATCGCCAATCTTTCCAACGTTTTTCAATAAGTGGAATTAATACTTGTCCAATAGCTGCTCCAAAACTTCCCGTACCATCAACAATACCCGTTACTGTTGATAAAGCTTGATCACTAGCCGCTAATATTTCTTGTCGTCCAAGATCAGCAGTTATAGCAGCACTAATCATATTAGCTGGACCACCAATAAATACACCAGTCACAGTCATTACTACTCCATTTGCTGTTTTATCATTAGCTAAACCTAAATATTATAATAAAACAAAAAGTGATTTAATTAAAAACAATTATAACTGACCGCTAAAAACAAATAACATTGGAATAGCAGTAAGTAACGCTGGAACGACAACAATTGACCGAAGACCAACCAGATCCTATTAATAGATTGTTTTTTTTTTCTATTTTCATAATAATTTTTTAATATAACTTACAGAGATAAGACCACCAACAATTCCACCAATAATTCCACCAACATCATATAATGTTGAAAGTAAATCAGCATCAGATTCTTGCCAACGAAATTTAGCATGTAAATAAAATGGAAGCCAAAAAAAGAATGAATCTATTATACATAGAAAATTCATTTGAAATATTCAATTTTTATTTTCAATTAACTTACAATTAACTAATTTAAGACCAGCATAGCATAATGAATACTAAATTAAAACGTAAGATTTTTAGTGAAAAAAAAAACCAATACTAATAATCTCAGAGTTTTTTTTACCATAGCTACACCGGGTAAAACCCATGCTCGAAAAAATGTTATTGGTTTAGTTGCTGTTGATTCTGATGTTTTTACAATTATCTCTGTTTCTTCACCTGTCTCACGATCATTGACTCTCGTTGTTGTTTCTAAATGATGAAGAATATATTTTTTTTTTATTTAAAATAGAATAAATTTAAATATATCAAAAGAATCAATTACTATAAAATGAATGATTTTTAGTTAAATTATTCAAACAATATTTTTCTCTTTAAAAGATGTCATACATATATATATATGCCTCAATATTAACTTTCTTACCTTCAGTTGATGTATTGACATGTTTTATTTCCATACCTATGAAAATAATGTTTTCAAAAAAATAATAAAAGAAGAAAAATCTTTTTCACACATACCAACATCTGCTGGTGATGGAATAATAGCAAAGAAACATATAATAGCACAACAAATTAATAGAACAGTACAAACAAGAAATGGATATTCATAACCATATGTACGAAAACTAGCAGCTAATGCTGCACCAAATATATTACCAACTGAGGCACATGCACTCCAAATACCAAAAATAAGACCACGACTAAAAAAACAAGAATAAGATAAAACAAGAATGATTTTTGATTTTTTTTTACTTGCCCTTCTTTTCCAAACCAATTTCCCATAATAGCAACTACACATGGCCAACCAGTAGATTGAGCTAAACCATTAAGAATCCAAAAAGAAATATACCAAGCAGCTTTATATATATGTAACCATTCACTAAGTACACCAAATAGGAAAATCTAACAATAGAAATATAAAAATCTAGTTAAACTTTTTTGTTTTTTTTATACAAAAATCATCATACCACAATCGCAGTAACAATCATTCCACTACAAAGAACGATCCGTAGATCAAATCTAATCAAGCAAGAAAGTTAAAGCACTTAATTCAAAAATATAAACATTTGATCTTACCGATCACCAATAATACCACTTATGAATAGACCCTGAAAAGAGAATTATCAAAATTTGAATGATTAAAGTTTATCTCAAATTCATATTTTCTTACAGTAGCATAAGAAAACATAAAAAGAGCATCTAATACACCTAAGAAAATTGTGGCATCTCCAGGTGAATTAAAAAGACGTGTTTGATTCCAAATCTAAATTTAAATTATTATTGTTTTAATTAAACACTAAAATTTATTATTTCTTTTACATTATCCGGTTTTATTGGACGTATTGTTTCATTTGCTACTGGACTCCATTCTTCAGCCATAGTTGATTTAACATTAGAAAATACTTTTCGTGCAGCATGTAACATAGCATAACTACATTAAATAATGTTCATTTTTTAATTTTTTTTAAAAGTTTTATTATTATTTTTTACCTAACAAATGTCAATATGAATGTACTCAGATGATACAATGTGTATCGATGTCTTGTTGGTCTTTGAATAAGAGGAGTAGTTACATTATCATCAGTTTCTGAAGATATATTAGTATTTGTGCTCATGATGAACAAAAATCTAAAATCAAAAAGTCAAAGTTTTATAACTTCAATGAATTTGCTTACTTTTCAGGTCTAAAGAACTAACTGAACTGCTGATAATAGGGCAATCGTACGTCATTGGTCTTTTATTCGATGCAATCATTTTCAAAGCGCTACATTCAATGTGAATATTAAAGTCAAATTTCAACTAAAAAAAATTCATATTTTAGTAAAATATAAATATTTTTTGAAATGAAAAATAATTTCAACATAATTTTATTATTAATATAAACTCTTAGAAATATTTAATGTTTGTTACCATCACTACACAACAGCAGGTAATGAAATAATGGTGATTGATATATAGAAAACACTTTATTGAAAATTATTTGACGATATATCAAGTAACTATTTCAAACATGGATTTCGAAAGTGCTAATATGGATATGACATCCAAAATCTATTCATTGGTAATGAATTATTTCTATTTTTTGAATTTTTATTAGATTAATATTTCTTTTATTAAAGATTCGCGATAAAAAATATCAACAAGCAATCAATGTTCTTAGTTTTCAAAATCAAAGTCAACCACGTGTATGATAATTAGCTATTATTTTTTTTTGTTTATATTTTAAAAATAAATCATTATTTAATTTAGTGCCGTCCAACATTATCATTACTTGCTTATTGTTATTATCATGCACAAGATTTTACACAAGCTGCTGATTGTTATGAACAACTTGTACAAATTTCACCAGAAATTGATGATTATAAATTTGCATTTGGACAATCACTTTATAAATGTGGACTTAATGAAGAAGCTCTTAGAGTATTAAATCAAATCGAACTACCATCAATGATGAATAACGTTTGTTTTAATTTGCAAAAAAGAAAATCTAGTTTACCTTTTTGTTTTACATTTAGGTACGAAAATTACAAGCTGCTATTTGTTATGCTTTGGATGATGTCAAATCATGTCAAGTAAAAATTGGAATATAATGGGGATAATTGAATGTTTTCTTCTTTTGTTGTTTAGTGCAAGAGGATACATTTTGTTTATTTAATAATGTATTATCTATAGAGAGAACGTGTGAACATTGCTGGCAACAAATGAGATTTAGAAGATAAAAAGAAAACTATTTTTTAAGAATAAAAAAAAATATCCATTTTGATATCGTTCTATGTTTTATCTTCATTTTCATTCAAAAGAATATTGATTACATCTTTTGTCTTGTTTTGGTTTTCCATCAGTTTGTAACTATAAAGAGAAAGAATTAGTCATTCATATTGTAAAATCTAGTGTTATATATTATAAGATAGAGCGAAGTTTATATTTTCTCACTAAGAAAAAAAATACAAACGAAATGTGTTAAAATAGAAACTAAAAACAATAGAAAAATTCAATTGATCTTATGATAAAATTCAAAAATAATTTTTTTTTTCTTCTAATTAGAGTTATATTGATCAATGTAATGATGATGATCCGGATACGGTTATTAATACAGGTTGTGTTTTATATAAAGAAGGAAAATATGATGAAGCTTTAAAATATTTCACTAAAGCACAACAACTTGGTGGATATAATCCGAGTAAATTTTGAATTTTTTAAAATTTTATAATGTTTATTTATTTGTTTTCTTTTTGTAGAGGTATGGTATGATATAGCTCTTTGTTATTATGAATTAAAACAATATGCTCAAGCTGTACAACATTTGGGTGCAATTGTTGAAAAAGGAATTAAAGAATATCCTGGTATAGTAAAATAAACAAAAGAAAAAAATTATTGTTAATTACTGTTTAATTTTTCTTTTTTTAAGAATTAAGTATTGGTATGCAAACAGAAGGTATTGATATAACATCTGTTGGCAATACAAATACTTTACAAGAATCAACTCTTGTTGAAGCATTTAATTTACGTGCTGCTATTGAATTTATACTTAAAAATTGTTTGTATTTTTTTAATTTTAACAAAAAAAAAACCAAGAAAGAATTTTCATTCCTTTTTTTTTAGATGTTGCAGCACGAGAAGCTTTAACTGATATGCCTCCTAGAAATGTCAATGAACTTGATATGATAACATTACATAATCTTGCTATTATGAATATGGAAGAAGATGCAACAGGTGGTTTCGAAAAATTAACATTTTTAATTAGTAGTGATGGATTTCCACGCGAAACATTTGTTAATTTATGTCTTTTGTATCTCAAATATGAAGTAAGTACAGTTCTGAACAAAATAAATTGTCTTCTATGAAGCACTACTATTCTTTATGATATTGAACTGATAATATTTTCAGTGTATGGAAGTTTTAGAGTTACACGCATATACCCAAAATATAAGCTCAATATTATAAATAATAGTAGCACTTCATGGAGAGCAGCTACTTTTGTTCAGAATTATATATATATATATAGATCAATTAATATCTAATTTAATTTATTTGTTATATTGAAGTATTATGATTTTGCTGCTGATCTTCTTGCGGAAAATACAGATCTGACATTTAAATATATGGATCCATATATATATGAATTTATAGAAGCTAAAATAGTTCAACAAACAGCACCTGAAGCTGCATTTAAAAAATTTGAAGATTTAGCTGGTACATTAATTGAACAATTACGTCGACTTGTTAAAGAAGTACAAGAAAATCGACGATCACAAAAAGATGAACAAGTTAAAAAAAAAGTACAAGAATATGATGCTACTTTAGAAAAGTAATTTAGTTTTTTTTTCTTTTTTAATAATATTATTTTGATAATTTTAAATTAAGATATGTACCTGTACTGATGGCACAAGCTAATATTTATTGGTTACAAGAAAATTATGCAGCTGTAGAAAAAATTTTTCGAAAATCAGTTGAATTTTGTAATGATAATGAAATATGGAAATTAAATGTTAATGAAATTTGAAATTTTATTGATTATTTATTAATTTGTTTTCTTTTGTTTAGGTTGCTCATGTTCTTTTTATGCAAGATAATAAATATAGAGAAGCAAGTAGGTTTTTATTAGATTTTTCTTTTAAAGATTATACAATACAGAAATATAATTTGTTTTAGTTGGATTCTACGAACCTATTGTCAAGAAACATGAAGATAATGTGAGAAATAATTTATTTTATTTGGATTTAAAAGAAATTTTCAAAATCAATGAACGTGTTTTGTTCGAAATAGGAGAAAAATTTATGTTGATCAATAGTTGGTTATTTGAAGATTTATAAATTGATTTAGTTCGAAACAATAAGACTCCAACATGATTTATAGATTAATTTAATGAGAAGATTATTAAGATAGTGATAATATTATTTCTCAATATTAAACGAAATCTTTCTGTACTCTTTTGAATATCAATGAGATAAAATGATTATTAATATTAATAATAACAACAATAAATTTAAATTTTTAGCTTTTATCAGTTAGTCCAATTGTTTTGGCTAATTTATGTGTTAGTCATATAATGACAAGTCAAAATGAAGAAGTAAGTATTTAAAAAGACAAAAAGAAATATTTCTACAAAATAAATATTTTTTATTTAAAGGCTGAAGAATTAATGCGTAAAATTGAACGTGAAGAAGATAAATTACCATTTGAAACACCTGAAAAAAAAGTTTTTCATTTATGTATTGTTAATCTTGTCATTGGGTAGAAACTATAATGAATATTTTCAAATAAAATTTAAATAATTTCTTTTTTTTTGTTAGAACACTTTACTGTGCGAAAAATAATTATGAATTTGGTATATCACGTGTCATGAAATCACTTGAACCTTATCAAAAAAAATTAGGAACAGATACATGGTTTTATACAAAACGTTGTTTTCTATCACTTTTTGAAAATATGGCACGTCATTCAGTTATTATTCGTGATCAAGTTCTTATGGAAATGTTGCATTTTTTAAGTCATTGTGAAAGTAAAAATTTTTGGATGTTATTTATTTTTTTCTAATTATCCTATTAAAATAATTTTTGTTTTTTGTAGATTGGGGTCGAGATGTTAAAGCAAATTTTGTTTCTCCATTAACAAATAAACCAATACATGGTGGAAAAAATACAGTTGCATATGAAGCACGTTATTTGAAAGCATTACTTTTAGATTTATTAAAAATAGACGGTTAAAATAAATGTTCTATAATATTTATTTGTGTTTTCTTTTTTCGTTTTAAATGATGAAATATTACAAAAAAAAAAAGAAAAGAATTCTTTATTTCATTTTAATATAAATCAATTTCGAATATATTTAAGCCTAATGAAAATAATCTTTTCGAAAAATGATTACAATACAAAAATTCTGAACATTAGATAAAAATTTGATTCAATCATTGATTTAAGTCTATTCAAAACACTACTTTCTAATTCTTATTTCTTAAAAGGCGATATTCTACAGTTTAATTATTTATCTCTCAATTGGCAACTGGAATTGCTACTTTTAGGAACATTGCAGAAAATGTAGAACAAGTGATTTTATAAAACTCCTTACACATTGTGTGTAGAGAATTACCTCAGTTACCAATTGGCAAAAAGAAATATTTTATATACTTGCTCTGTCTTCGAGATATCGACGAAGGTTGCTGCTAATGAATAGAATGCGTTGGAAAATTTTCACATGAATTAGTTGAGCAAGAAATTGTATGACATAAAATGGCCACTAAAGTTGCCATGCGGAGGTGGAAGAGGTAATGACATGAAAACAAAAAATTTAAATAGTCTCGTCTAAACGTATTACTTGTTAATATTTGCGCATAGATGAGTCAACAGATTGCTGTTATTTATAGATACAAATATCAGTTGTTGTTATATAAATGTTTGATATGGGTGTTGGCATTGGACAAGAACAGATCCAAACGATACCGACACCCTTACTTCGAGAAAGACAGATGTTATGTATACAGAAAAAAAGAGAAAATCTCTTTATACATTGTTGAATCAAAAGAAATAGATTGTATTTTTGCGAAATTAACAAGCTACTCACAAAAGATAAAAAAATAGAATTTTTCATATCATTACATACCCTTCTCCAATGGCAATTAAAGTTCTCAATTTATTCTGTACACAAGAAAGCGTACCTGATCAATCCGGTGTGCCATTGGCCTACCGAAGAGGCCAATACTCTATTTCAATAGTTGTTTCATAAGTGACTCTTGACGAATCATTATGAAAGGTAAACAGTTAAGTAAAAATGAGTAAATATAATATTTAATTAACATTTACTTGCATTGTATGTACTTTTACATGGACAATCATCTTGGAAGTACTAAGCAAGATTTTTTCTATAGTGTAATCGAAAATATCATTTCCCTGGGAGCTTTCATACTGATAAACTAAAGTTTTTCTTTCTAATTATAATTAATATAATGTAGTATTTTTATCTTTCATCTAGTCGAATGTTGAATGATGTGCTATAGTATATAGATTGTATAATGCCTATAGAAGACAGTTGTATCTATCAAATTTAACATCTAAATAAAGTCATTTTGTAGTTGTGAACAAGCTAATATTTTGAAGAAATTCATTATTGATATGATATAGTAGCGAATGATAACATTTGAAATCTATCGAATTACTAATCTGCTGATAAACTCATATAAACACATTAATCTTAACTCATTCTGATTATTTTTAGATAAAGATAAAAAAAGGAGAAATTATTAAAAAAACAAGAACAAACACAAAAACCGTAAATATATTATACAATCATATATTTTCCTTGTATGACTAAGACCTCAACTTTTAATTGATTGAAGTATTATGATTGTAAATTTCTCATGTTCTTTTTCTCTCTCATATTGAAAATTTATTCAGATTTCTTAACTTTCTGTCATAATTTTCATCAACGAAAAAAAAAAAGGTCTTCTTATATATGTATTTATTATATTCATTTTATATTTTTTCTATATATACAAAAAAACATTGATATTATTCATGGTTACAATAACTCGTTTCGATGATTTATCACCAGAATTAATACTTTGTATATTTGATTATCTTTCACCATATGATCGATACAATTCTTTTTTTAATTGTAATTATCGTCTTCATGAATTGGTAAAAAAACGAACAGAATTTAATCGAAAAGAACTGAATGGTGATATTCTTCGTTTTTCTACACTTCATAGTTGGTACAAACATTTACCATTAGATAATGATGGTATGTTATATTTTATTGTACCAACAAAAGGACAACAACCACGTTATAGTTTTGATCCTTGTGTTACTGATGCTAACGGTTTACACTGGTGGTTTATATATGAAGGAGGAGAATATATTTTAAATGAACATGTACGTGCTATTGTTACTCGTTATCCATTCAGACTTAATCCTTTCTTTTATCATAATGAACACAAATCAACTGATCAATCATTAAATCGTCGTTGGTTTTATGGTGGAAGTATAATTCTAGGTCGCGATGAAAGATTACATGTTCGGACATGGATAAGTAACAATTATCCAGAACATTTTGATAGGATTTTTAATTCATCAGATTCCGACTTACGTAGAAAAGAAGATAGTTTAGTACCTATTTTTGATAGTGAATGGCTAAAAGCAACAACAGCTATTCACAAGGCAGCCGTTCAAATATGGAAATATTTAAAAGAACTTGATGATTTTAATCCATTTCAGACAGAATTTACACAATAAAATATTTAATGGTAATATTTTCTTCAAAAAAAAACTAATTTTCATTTCCCTTTTCTAAAAGTCATAATTGGATGTAACTACTCGGTGATAATGCTTAGACACATTTAGGATTATATGCAATGTTCCATGCTTATACGTCTCACCCTTTGTTGTATTTTTAGATTGTTTTAAGACTACTGATCTCAAATTTTTCAGATGAATTTCGAATTCTCACAGGAACACTTTCAATTAATGATTGGCTTACTTTCCAAAGCGCAAGTCATGCCCATTTGACATGAGGATGAAGAGAATTAATATCTTCCGGTCTTACACTAATCAGTTTGTTTCATTAATTATAGCAGAGAAATTTCAGCACTGAAAATATACTCCACTCAGATCGACCTTCAGTTGCTGTAACCGAAAAGACTTTTAATATCGTTCTAGCAAGAATTAAAAATAATTCTCATAAAACATACGAATAATATTAGGATTGATTTTGTTTCGATAAGATAGAAATCAAAACTGGAATTTTCTCAAAGCTTAATATAAAAATGTTTTTTATTTTACGAATACTACTAATATCATTACGAGTAAACGGAATCAAATTATTTCGATCTGAAGAACATGTATTCTTGTCATTTAACATATTATTTCCAAAGCGTTCCAGTTTTGACTCATTCTTATTCGCTTGATCAGATTGTACTAACTTTTCCTCTTTTATGTAATCTATATACAAAGAAGTTACAGATTCATATATGAGGAAAAATATAAAAGCTTCTTACATTACAAAACATAGTTTTTGAAATTTGAAATATAATGCAATGGAGTATAAATTACAATTTAGATTTGTGAATACTAACAGACAGACGGATGTTTCTTCGAACATACTAATAGACTAACATCGAATTTGTAAAACTCAAATACATATTCTTCCTTTGCTTCTGATGTGTAAAAGATAAGCAGTTGTAAAATATACAGTGATATATTTCGCTGTTATTTTAATCTTCTTAGCAAATGTACATATGCTCACATTGAAGTATAATATTTTTTCATTCATTATTCATACTATGCAATCTCTTCGCTAGTTGGAAAAATTAAGATTACCACATAAGATAATGTCATAATCATCAGTGGTTTTTCGTTCAATAGAAATTGACATAAATATGGCACAGTCTTCTAAATATTTCGTGATTGATTATTCATCTTATGTATGCTATAAATCATATTTAACGTTTTTCTTCTTTAATGATAATTACTATTGAAGCTACAATAACAGTCTTTCAGCGACCTCTTTTCATCTGCCAAAATATAGTTGACAAAACATATGCAATCTCATTATTTACTTCCTTGCGTAAGATGTGAAGTAAGATATTTCCTAATTCATTGTTCTTTTCATCAAAACGAAACTATCAAGATAAAATATGTCAAAAACTGAAGTTGACATAGAGGAACAATCATTCTTGAAAGAAGTTACATCTCATCTACCTTTGGACTGGTCTGATGAACGACGTGATGCTTATATTCAACATGTATTAATTAGTTGGCGACAACATCGAGAACATTCACGTGAAGAACAACGTTTGATGGAAAAATATTTATCTACTATTCAGCAACATTTTAAACCTCAATCATCTGAACTATATGATTTTAATCAATGGCCAATCAATGAAAATCTCTTAGCTATGCTTAATCGTGATTCAATTGATTCTGATATTGTCAAACAAGTCTGTATATTTCCTTTCATATATCTATAAGCAATAATATGTATATCTTTTGTAATAGATAGAATCATCAGGTGCATATACCTTTTCTTTTCTACCTACAACATTTTGTCAATTATTAATTAATGAAATAGCATATTTTGAACAATGGTGTATTGATAATGGATTAAAATTGTATCGTCCTAATTCAATGAATAAATATGGTGTTATTCTTGATCATTTTGGATTTGAAAAATGTTTAACTGATATTGTTACAAATATTGTACAGCCATTAACTCGACTTATCTATAAACATATCACACTTCCTCTTGATTCTCATCATGGTTTTATTGTTGAATATGCTATGGATAAGTAAGAAAATTTCTTTCATAGTTTTTAATCTTATTTTGCTTTCTATATATATATATATAGAGATAAAAAACTTGATTTTCATGTTGATGATGCAGCTGTAACATTAAATCTATGTCTCGGAGAAGAATTTACAGGTGGTCAATTGTATTTTGGTGGAATACGATGTTCATCTCATACTAGCACAACTCCACCAAAACATGATGAAGAGATTTATCTTGAACATCAAGTTGGTACGGCATGTCTTCATCTTGGTAATCATCGACATCGTGCGTTACCTATAACTAGTGGACGACGACTTAATCTTATTCTTTGGGTAAGTTGTAAATATACAAATTGAATTATTTAAATAATATTTTCTATATACGTTTTCTTTTTTTTAATTTCTAGTGTCGATCATCAAATTTCGATGATGAAAGAAAAAAGAATGGTAATAATGAATGTCCAACTTGGTGTGGATTTCATCAAATGAAAATTGAAGAGAATGTTTAAAATATAGTTTTATTTTAATTAATATTCAAGAAAAATTTATGTAACAGTTTTTTTGTCAAATTAAAATCATTTCTATTATAGAAATTTATGATAAATATAACCACTAAAATTTGTTTGAACTTGTAAAGATTGAATTTGAAAATGATCATTAATTATATCTTTGAATTTTTGAATAATTTCTTCATGTGAACAAACTAATTCCATTGTATCAATTGATGGTTTATCATTTGTAATTGGTATTTTTTCGTTAGGAATTTGCGCAATAATAGCAATTAATTGTCTACTTCTATCTGATTCTTCAAATGTTACACATGTAACACAATTAACAAGTATATTTAATTGTTCATAAACATGTTCACCACAACCTTTACATACAATAAGAAGACATCCATTCATTTCACCAGTTATATTTCGATATAAAAAACCTTGCTGAAGAGAAACATAGGTAACATGTAAATAATTATCAAGTATATTTGCAGTTATTGGTAATAATGGATTATTAATATCTTGTCTAATACATAATTCTTTTCCACTGTTACCTGTTGTACCATTAAAAGTTCGTTGATAAAGTTTACGAAATTCGGCATCATTTGAATGTTCAAGAAATACTTGTTCATTAGCATATAACTCAGTAAAAATAAGTTTAGTTTTTGATTCATGTGCATATCGAAATACATATGTATATACGTCGGAATGATCACGATGTACAATATTAGCCATACGTGCTAAATTTTCAAGCATCTTTGTAGCTATTAATTCTGAGCTAGCATCAAATTCAACATATAACATAAAAGCCATGTTTTGTTTTTCTCTCAACTTCACATAATAACAATTGTATAAATAGGACACGATAACAAGTTATTTGCTCTATGAATCATGTGAACGAACTTTATTCCTATTAGATATATGGTTATAGTTCAACATTGATTCATATATATATACTGATGATTCATAGATGATCAATAATAAGTAATGAATATAAACACAAAATCTTTTAATTATTAGAATTATCAAACAAATGTGAATACAGTCATAGAAATAATTCTAAGATATTAATTTTAAGATTTCAAGAAAAAAAAAACTCCATAATGACAAAAAAATTACGGATTCTTACGATGTGTAAAGGAAATTTGGAATGTGACTAACCAAATATAAAATAAGACATTTATTTTTCATTGAGTTAGGATTGGAGTGTTGAATATCTAGTCATAGCTCCAATAGAAAATTTAGTTATTACAAAATACTCATGACCTATTGGTTTACGAGAGAACCATCCAAACTGATGCTCATTGTTTGAAGTCTAAAAGGGTTTGTCTTCATGGACCTTTGAAACCAAGTTATGCTTGTTTTACTGAATTTTTAACCTAGTTTTAGATATATGCCGAAAAAACAAAAAACAGAATTTCGACAATTTTTTTTTGGAAATTCAATATCTTGACAAAGGAACAAAACTTTTAAGATATTCTACGGATCATTTGACTTATTTATGAGTAAAATTTCATGTCAAAATACTGGTTTTTAGTTTTTCGATATATGCCTGTTTTATTATGCTGTTTATGCAAAACATACATAATAAATCAATCGAATAAAAAAAGAAAATCAGAAAAAGTATTAAAAAGATAATGATCAAGACCTTGTCATGCAAATCAAACCGTATGGTTTTTTGGTTTCATTTGTTATATACAGCAGTTGATGAAAATCTTTAGGCGATGTTTTGCAATGAATTTTTCTATCAAAATTCTCACATATTGCTTTGAAATCAATTAAATCTATCATATTAGTCAGATGCAAATATGAGCAATTAAAATTTATTATGAAGAGTTTTTTATGCTGAATAATTAACAATTCACAGATCATCTATGTTACAGAAAGAAAAAAAATTGCAAAATAATTAAAAAAAATATACTGTAATATGTAGTTGATTCTATTTTTCGTGTAAAAAAAACATACACTTAGTTTATAATAAAATTTAAAAGAGAAAAATAGATTTTTTTTTGTTTGGTGTATTAATAACTTGTTCTTCATCTATTATTTATTAAACATTATGTATCATGTGCATATCATATTAGTCGACGACAAGTTTCGCCCATCTTGAAATAATTTTTTTATATTATTTTTGAAGTATGAAAATAGCTTTTAGCAAAGTAAAAATATGTGAATATATCCATTTTTGGATGACCTGTTGAGAGATGAGATAGCTCATGTGAAGTGAGATCGAGTTTATAACTTTTGACCATTCAGAGGAGAGAGCTTTGACTATGCTCCATCAACGGGCAATATCAAGAACACTGAGTACGAAATTTCGAATTGTAATTCATTCACTAGAAATCCGTCAGTTCGAAATTTTGGTCTCATATCATATAATCCATCTCATCTCCGAACAAGTTATCCAAAAATGGATGTATTCACATATTTTTACTTTTCTCAAAGAAGAAACAAACACTTAAAACTACTATGTGTTGCGTAAATGTCTCGAACTTCTCTCTCTATATATATGTATTGCATTCTATTTTAATACGTCAAAAATAATATAAAAAATTCATTTCAAGATGGGCGAAACTTTTGTCGTCAACTATATATAATTGCTAGTGAAAACTACTAGCTTCAATTTAATAGATAAGGTTTTTCTCGATATAATTTCCAAATAAATTCACCAAATAAACTATTTGCCCAAGCAAACCAAGAACGTGTATAATGCATTGGACTGTTGACATTTATTGATTCATGCATAAATCCTGTATTTCCATGAGACTTTTGTAACATATCTAAACAAAATCGAATTTCATCATCATCAGTTGTTGTTAAACCACGCATAATAATTGCAAGTGGCCATACCATTGATTTTCCACAATGTGGTCCACCAATACCTTTTCAAGAAAAGAATAGAATAAATCATTATAGTTAAATTAAGAATATTTACCTTCAAGTAGATTTCCTTTAAAAAACCATGGATTATCTGAACTAAGTATAAATTTTCGTGTATTTTGATAAATTGAATGTTTAATTGGAATATCATCAGGACATAAATATGGTAATGAAAGAAGTGATGGAATATTTGAATCATCCATTAAATTTCTATTACCAAATCCATCTATTTCATATGAATAAATTAAATCATATTTCGAATGTTTAAATGTAATTAATGTTTCTTCATTGTTTGTTATTTTATCATCAAATAAAATATCATGTAAATTAGAAATTAATTTTAATATATCATCATTAAAATCATTTGTCCATTCTAATTTTTTTATAAGTTCTAATAAAAGTTTTAATGTATAATGAGCAAAAAATTGTGATGGTATAAGATAAGGAAATGTTTGCAGATCATCACTTGGTCGAAAAAATGTATGAATTAAGCCAATAGGTTTAGCTTCCTGTCCACTTGGATTTGAAGGATGACCTTGTCGTTGATATGTATAAGGACCTTAATTTATAAAGAGAAAATTATTTTGTTTCATAATGAAATTATAAATAATAAGGTGCTGCTAATGCAAAATTCTAATGAATTTTTTTCCTCTTTCATTTATATATGGTTTGATACGAATTGACGAGCTGATCACGTATATAGAGTTTTCATTTCGATTCGACCATTGTTTAACTGAATAAAAAATTCGAATGGCTGAAAGTGTAGAATTGTCAAGTAGGAACTCGTTTCATTTTTTTTACAGAAATCGTGAAATTTCAATTACGTTATCTTTTCAAATTTAATGAAAACATTTTAACGCTAATTCAACATAAAAAACTAAGTAGAAAAAAATTCTTTGGTTAGGTTTAGAGGTAATAAGCTATCTAGTTTGTTATAACAAGAGATAGAAGCAAGTGTTTTGTTTCATTCGAATATCGTTAGATCGCGAGCTACAGAAGTATCTATTTAGTTTCTTTAGATTTTGTTTTATTGTTGAGAAGATTGAATTTTTTTTCATTTGGTGGCAACATTAACTAAAAAGCTTTGAAACATGTATTTGTATTTAGTTATTTGAATTGTCATGATCTAGTTAAAAAGCGAAATAGATAACATATTCAGAACTGGAGTCAAAAACTGCATCGAATCATATGTTTTAATAAAAAAAATTTCCGATGAAAAATACATCTGTGGTCCTCTTTAGGTTTATTTTTCTGAAACTTTGTCATCAAATGGAAAAAAAATTCAATCTTCTCAACAATAAAACAAAATCTAAAGAAACTAAATAGATGCTTCTGTAGTTCGCGATCTAACGATATTCGAATGAAACAAAACACTTGCTTCTGTCTTGTTACAAAAAACTAGACAGTTTATTATCTCTCAACCTAATCAAGTAACACTTTTCTACTTAGTTTTTTATGTTGAGTTATAATAAAATGTTTCCATCAAATTTGAAAAGATAACGTAATTGAAATTTCACGATTTCTATAAAATGAAAGCGAATTCATAATTGCCAATTCGACATTTTCAGTCATTGGAGTTTTCATGGTTTTTCTTCTCAGTCAAATTGTGGTCGCATCGAAATAAACATTCTATACTCAGAACCAACTCGTCAAGCTCTATTAAACTATATACTAATAAAAGAGAAAGAAAATGTACTGAAATTTTGCATTAGCGGCATTTGACATATATGAAATTTTTTTATAAATCGACTAACGAAACTGTTCTTTTTAATAGGATGTGAATATAAAAACATTGTATTGAATCATTTTACAACAAATATTGATTCCTAAATGTAGACTAATTATAACAATTACTTGAACGAAAAACAATATGTTGACATTTACTATCAATTCAAATATTCTTCTCTCCATAATGTATATTAGTTGTTAAGTAACAGAAGGAAAAAAAAGTGCGCAAGAGAAGAAAAGGAAAAAAAATGGTTCCAGCTAATTACATCAAAAGAAATGAATTGAAATTTTTTGCTATATAAGTTTCGATGTGTGTTTGTCAATGTCCTTCACTTAGTAAATATCTGTTTATTTCTTGTCAATAGAAATTCATTATTTTATATGAATCTAAATTCAAATCTTAACTATTAGTATATGTCATTAGTCTGACACAATAGTCATTTTGCATTCAAATTCTTTAAATCAATAATAGTTTCAATAAATATAGGATCTATTATGAAGTCAACGTTTCATACTCTTCTATCATGAAGTTACATTTATAAAAAAAAATGATGAATAAATAAATGATCAAAATCAACTCATTTTTTTATTATAATTTCAAAGGATAAAAAAATGGCATGATAGAATATCTTTTTCTAGATATATTTTAATAGAATAATTGTCTATTGAAACAATTGAAAACCTTTGTCAATATAAATCTATGTTAAAATCATGAATACAAAAAAATGATTTTTTCAACATCAAGATTTCTTTATATTACCTTATAGTAGTAAGAAAAAAACAAGATATGCATCCGTTTCATCTTTTTGAAATATGG
>CAJNOL010000876.1:0-50962 GCA_905250125.1 Rotaria sordida
TCAGTTACTGCTCCACTTTCCCCAGCTGCTTTTTCATCATCCTACAAAAAAAAAAATTATACATTAAAAAAGAACAAAAAAAAAAATTAAATAAAAACTAACTGCAACAAATTTTCGATCTCGTCTTCGTTTTTCTTCTTCAATTATTTTCCAAAAATCTTTTTCAGCTTTATCAATTGGATCAGCTTCTTTCAAATCCGATTCACCTGTTCCACCTTCAGTTGTTGGTTTTTCACCTTTCTTTTAAATAACAAAAAAAAAAAGAAAAGAAAAGATTAAAGAAAAGACAAAATTTTAAACAATCTTACTTCGCCTTGTGCTGATTTTGTTCTTGCATCACGTTTAGCTCTTCCACGTGCTTCAAGTATTTTCGCACGTCGTGTTTCACGATCAAACATCTAATTTATTTTTATAAAAAAATAAAAATTCGAAACATTTATATTATATAAAACTTACTCCACTAACTAAAGTCTTTTCACTTTTTCCTTGTGTACATAAATTATCAGATACTTCAACTAATGTTACTGTACCATTTTGTGATCCACATGCAATAAGACGACCTTGTGATTCTTGTACACGTAAACAATGAAGTGGTTCATCAACAACTTGCATTGATAAAGTTGGTTCATTTTGTTTAAATAATATATCCCAAACATCCAATGTACCTTAAGATAAAATAGAAATCATTTTTGTTTTTAATGTCAAAATAAAATATTATTGTTTATTTTATTTTTTTTATTACCATCCATTTTAGTTGTATAAAAAATAGATGATCGTGTTGGTGACCATTGAGCATCAGTAATTGTATGCATACTTGGTCTAGAAAAATTATTAAGATAATTTATTGTTTTGTATTAGAAAATTCTTATTTAAATTACTTTGTCCACATAATACAATCATCTCGTAATTCTTCTGACCAAATACGTACAGTCCAATCTCCAACTGATAAAAAGTTTTTAGTAAAATTTGGATGACGTTGTAGTGCATAAACTGGACCCCAATGTCCTGGAAATACACTACCAATTTTTTCTGCATCATTTTTTCCTTTACGATTACATGATATAATACGACCTTGTTCAGTACCAACCATAAATTTTGTTGGCTATAAAAATTTAATTTTAAATCTAAATTTAACAAAATAAAAATAAAATTTACCATAGTTGGTTCATATTCAAGTGACATAGCACCAAGTGCATTTTCTATTCGACCTTTCTTTTCAATATCTAATATTAAAGTTTCAACTGGTTCAGATAATTTCCTAGTATCCCACCAAAGAACCTAAATCGAGAATTATTCATTTAGAAGGTTTTGTTTTTGCAAAAAAAAAAAAAAAACAAAATATGTTATTTCACTTTGCCATCAGTTGAAGCCGAAAAGAATTCAGTACCAGATTTCGATTGTAACCAAATGACTTTATAAGCTGGATCGCGATGACTATTTTCAATAAGCGATTGTTCAACAGCTGTACTACCTTTTCGTGTATCAAATATACCTATTCAAAAAAAAAAAACAAAAAATATTTTATCTATTAATCAAGTTTGAATATGTCAAACTTACAAACTTGACCATTATAACAACCACCAGCAAGTTGATGTGTATCTTTAGGATTAAATTCAATACAAACAAGTGGCGATATTGGTTTGAGATAAAGTTCAGGTTTAGTCGGATTTTCTAGTAGAAATTCGAATACAAATAAAAAAAAAATTTTTTAAAAGAAGAATTGAATAAAATACCAATATCCCAAATATATGAATCAATAAATGAATCACTGGTTGCTGATTGAAATTCCAAATTACAATATGAAACAGCTATTTTTCGTGGTCCATCAGCATACCATGAGATATGATTAGCTGTACGTTGAGTACTATGAGGATCACTAAAATTTGATTTCTTATATTAAACAAAAACAAAGAGAAATTCAATTCATTATACCGATAGATATTTATAGTTTTAGCATAAGGCGCTTCTTCAACAACATCTGGTTCTAAATTTTGAAAATAATTTTCATAAATATCAATAGCATTATTTTGTTTGATTGTATGTTCAATTGACTAAAAAAAGAAGTAATCAATGGAATTTTTGTTCTTTAAATCAAAAACAAAAAAAAGAAAGATTTATACATGTCCTAATGATAGAATAGCACGTCCATAACCATCTTCTTTTTCAGTTTTTTTTCGAAAACGTGATGTTTGATCAGGTTCAAGTGAATTAACATCTTTAGGCCAACCACCTTCAACATGATTAATTCCTCGATTTTCTGTTTCAAATCGAACTGTATTTACCTGAATTTTTTTTTTAAAAAGATTTTCTTATAAAAAGAAAAACAAGAAAGTTTGTTTTGAAAAAGTTCATACCCAATGTTCAGAAAATTCACGGACATTTTGTACTCCTATGTCAACTGGATTACGAGCAACATATTCTTGAATTAATTCAGGATTTGGTTGAATATCAGCAACTATTTCAACTGGTCGATCAGTAAAATGAACTTGTCGACCAAATTCCGCACGTTTTTTAGTATAAACGTATTGAATATCCATTTATGGTGTTAAAGTATTAGAAGGATTTGTTAGAATAATTATCGATAACCATCAGCATCAATTTTACATTAAATTTAACTAAGCAATAGCCTCTCTTTAGAAACGTGATTGGTATGGAGAGATGTCGTTACATATAACATGTGAACGAAAGAAGTTACTATTTCTTCATTCCTACATAACGAAGCTTTTAAGAATCAATTATACTCCAAGGAAATTATTGACATATATTTTTAATTTTCATAATTTTAACAAGCAAGCATATTTCCGCAAGAATAGTTGACAACATGGTTGTCGATATGTGTTATGATGCATAAAATGATACAAATGAGATCTTCTTCATGTTATAGACCATCATTAACATTTATAGTGTTTGTTAATATAAAATAGAAGCAAGTAGTAAGTCCCATATTGACACAATACGAATATCGAATTTCTATCGATCATCAGTGTTTTGAAATAAAATATACAGTTGATTATGTATGCAAATAAAAATAACAGGGTTTCATGACTATTGTTTTAATAAAGAAGATTCAACGTATCAAATATATTTTATTGTTCGGTTAGTGTATTTGATAGCATAATTTCTTAGATCTTTATTTTATGTTGTGCTATCTGTGTCATAGTCTTGTACAATGGACATTTAAGTCCACCTCAAAAAAGTCAATTTTCGTCAAAAAAAAAAAGAAAATTAAGATAAATACATAGGAAAGATAGGCTGAGTTCTGATCTTTCATAAATGACATGGTTTTTTTTTGTTTGACACGTCGTTTTTTTTTCAAAAATTCTCCTCATTTTCTGCTTCAAAAAATATAGCTTTTTCAGAAAAAGTGAGATATCCTTTTCACTTTGTAAGTATATGTTGTTACTAAAAAAAAAAAGAATATCTATATATGTTCGTTTGTTTTCTCGTTCTCTTTCTGTATATATGTTTCTTTCGTTCTTCTCAACATTTGAAAATTGTTCGTTCTTTCGTTTTCTTTCGTCTAACTTCTCTATATTCGTTTCTGTTCTCGCAAGGTCAAACAAAAATTGATATTGACCTTGATGTTTTTTATCTTTGTTACGTAGTAATATTTCTATTACGCTTGTGATTATTGTTGTTAGTTTTGTATTATGGTTAATGTTAATGATCTGTTTGTTATAGCACTTATGTTAGATGTGTCATAAGAAAAAAACTTTAAAAAAAAATAATATATCGGTGCACTAGCCAGTGTTGTATGTGTGTATGGGCCCAAACGAGTCAACAAGTGAAAAGACAAGACGAATCTAATCAAGAAATATTTTATACTATCCTATCTAATTATTGATGACAGATGACAATATTATTAAATTCGTTGGAAAAATTACCCTTATTTGGTGGTCAACGAAACGAAGATATAAATGAATGGCTTTAAGAAATTACGATTGGATTGAATTTTGCAAGATTAAATGATGATCAAAAAGTACGTATTACTCATACATATTTGATCGGTGATGCAAGAAAATGGATCATTAACAATATATGGTAGTATTAGATGCCTGGCCAAATTTTGTACAATCCATTAGAACAGCATATGTATCATCTAATAAGACGTAGGTTTAATGTCCAAATGTCGTGATCGAATCACACGATAAAATCGAAACAAAAAAATTAGTTTGAGAACAACAAGAAGAAACAGAAGAAGTAGTTTTAGAAGAAAAGCCACAAGAATTAGCCCCAGAAGAAGAACAAAATGACGTCGAAAATCTAGATGATTTCATCGCTGTATCATTGCAAAATGGGAAAATATTGAACAAAGCGATCAATGGCAATGATGCAATACCAACTACTTCTATCATACAACATTATAAAAATGTTGACAATCTCCTGTCTTTATTATTTTCATATATCAAACAAGATCAATTAATTGAAAATATCGTTAAGAACATCTTCAGAAAAATTGTTTCTATGTCCTAGTGCAATGGTTTAACCAACACATTTCTATGTCTAAATTATAGCAAATTACTCTGGTTCAATTTAATTCCACATGAATTAAATTATTGGGAATGGTTTCGAACTTTGACAGTACCTTAAATAGCAACGATCTCAAACTAGACCAAAGCACAATATGTATTCGCCTTGCAATTCAATGAGAATGGTAGTGGCAATATCGGAACATTGAATAGTAAACTGACGATTACGTTTCTATATTTTTTTTTGTTTGTTTTTCAAATAAACGAGGAAGTTCATCTTGTTGTGTGGGAGAGGTTGTATGGCACTTATGTTAGATGTGCCATGAGAAAAAAATGTTATATATATTACCTATATATGTTCGTTCACTTTTTTTTTGTTTCATACATATGTGATTTACAGTATCTGTCTTTTCTTTTGTTCTGTTAGATCTTTCACTTACAAGGGAACCGATCCAACTGATCCACGCCGATTTTGCTCATATGCAGGGGTCATCATGCTAAGAAAAAATCTAAGAGGATATGGACCCATGTTGCGATTTGACTGAGATATTCAAGTTTTACTCAAATGTCCTTGCGCAGGACCCTGATTTTTCAGCAATATCATGTTTTGGAACTTTGACCCAAAGTTTTGCCCACATGAAGCCCTCCGCTAGACTAGCTTGTGGAAAAAATTTCAGAATTTTTGAACATGGTATCGCTGAGATATGGATTTTCCAAAATATTCATGTTTTATAAAGTATCTATGGAAAGGCACCTATATTTTGGAAAATCTATATCTCAGTGATACTATGTTCAAAAATTCTGAAATTTTTTCCACAAGCTAGTCTAGCTGGGAGCTTCATGTGGGCAAAATTTCGAGTCAGAATTCCAAAATATGATATTGCTGAAAAATCAGGGTCCTGCGCAAGGACATTTGAGTAAAACTTGAATATCTCAGTCAAATCGCAACATGGGTCCATATCCTCTTAGATTTTTTCTTAGCATGATGACCTCTACATATGGGCAAGATAAGAGCAAAATCGGCGTGGATCAGTTGGATCCGTTCCCTCGTTAGTGTATTTGTTTGTTTCTTCTTTCTATGCTCTCGTTCTTTTCTTTGATCTAACAACTCTTGTTCGTTTTCTTCAATCTCTGTGGTTATTCTTTTTTTCTTTTCTCGTAAAAGTAAAGAAAACGTTTTTCTTGACATTGAACTGAAGTTTATTGCGCAGTTAGTAATGTGTGACTATATATATATAGATATTTGAGTTTGCGAGAGGAGATTGTTGTTTTTTTGATTCAACAAAAATATAACTGGTAAGAAAAACTTAAGTAATATCTTAATAAATACGTTATACACATCAACGTTAATGTCGGACATAACACTGCTCTTCTGTTCTTTGATTGTTTACTTATTGAAATAAAGATTGAACTTACATTCAATAAAAATACAAAATTTACACTTTTCTTATGTGTTTATATTTTTTTTGATCGCTCAACTCAAAATTCTCTGTGAATCTTCATTCAATATATTGATATTTTTTTTGTTTGAAAGAGCATGAGAGAGTTTTTTTTTTGTATTAACCATTTTTACTATTATATAAAAGAGTATTTTTACAATTAGAGCGACATTTTTTTGAGCGTTTTTCAAGACATTGAACTTTTCTTCCCTTAAAAAGTAAGAATTTAAAAAAAGGACTCTGTGATGTCCTGTACCCTGACATGCTCTTTCAAACCGAGAAAAACGATTAAGTATATAGAATGAAGGCGCACACAAGATTTTGTATTGTCGAATGAACTATTTATTACCATTATTTTTTGAATATCTCTCGAAAGCATCATGATATAGGGTTTCATGTGATTTAAATGTATCTGGATCGAGATCGATTTGTTTGAGGAGTGAGCTCCTTAAAAACTATATGCAGAAATTAGTCTAGTACTACTTTGTTTTCTGCACTATATATTTGATCTTATACTATATCGTTAACAACTCGATTTATTCATATGTCAAAAAACATATTTTCTATTTCAGCATGTCTTAGATCCATTTAGTTTTATACCTTCTAGTCATAAATCAAAATAAATATGAGGAATGCTCATGTTCACGGTAAAGTCATAATGTATTGAATAGTTTTTACTTTTATTTAAATGATATTAGATCTTTGTGAAATACTTCTTCCCGTATTTATGTTTATTTTCATAGTAAAAGTCGACTTTTCATATAGAAACCATAAATACGTTAAAAACTGAACAACAAGGTTGTATTACAACTAAAATGGTTCTAAAGTTTTTCATGTAAATATTTCATTCTTATAAATTTGAATATCTTTTATGTATTGGAATGAAGTATAACATAAGAAAATGAAAAGATATGTTTATTAAAAATGACAGACACATCTCATTACTTATTTTTTTCTTCAATTAATGTTATTTCGATTGAAAGAAAAGAAATAGAACATTATAATTATGTTGCGAATGTATGAATATTATGCATTCTTGTGTTAAGTATATACTGCTCTAGAAGTATATCTCTTCTCAAATAGAAATTGAAAATTTTCATTTTAAAAGTTCTTATAGTCTTTAAACAGCAGAATACGACATTTGATTCAATAATTTTACTAAATGAACCATTTAGGAAAACACGCATATCCGTTTACTTTTACAAAAATGAGAAATTAATTTGATATCTCTCTCTCTCTCTCTCTTTCTCTCTTTTTTAATGTATTAGAAATTTTTTGTCTTGCTCTTATTCTATATCATTCACATAAAAACGATATTAAATTTTTTTTGTCTTATTATTCACATTAGAAAAGAGAGAAAGATAATGGTAGAATATCAAGATTCATCATCAACACTTGAAAAACTTACTTTATTAGTATACATTATTGGTATTGTTATTGGACATGTAAGTTTAAATTATACTATAGGTTTTCTTTTCTTTTGATAAAAAATTTAGATCTGTATATTTCTCACGTTTATTGGACATGCTGATAGAAAACATTGGTCAAATATATTTATATTAGGTATGGCATTTATTGATTTGTTTATCGGTGGTTTTGTTCTTCCTATGCGTTTTATAAATGCTTACGGAAATCCGTCAACACAAAAATTATGTACTGCATTAAAAATTGGTGAATCATGTGCTTTAGCAGCTGTTATATATTCAATTCTTTTTATGATATATACTCGTTTATATAGTTTAAAACAACCATCACCAACGATTCGTCGTCATTATCTTCTATTATTATTATTAATATCATGGATTATTTTATTTCTTTTTTATGGTATTCCATTTATGACAAATTATTCACATTATCTTTTATCAATAACATCAAATACAACATCATATTGTACACCTTATATAACATCAATTTATCATCCACTATGGATGGCTTATACAGAAATAGGAATTATTTATTCATTACCATTAATATTTATTTTTATAGGTTTAATCTATCTTCTACAAAATTTATGTCATCTACGATCAAGAAGATTAAAATTAGCTGAAAGAAGTATATATGTTGAACAACGACAAATGACATGGCATATTTTTTTATTAGGCATAACATTTATTTTTCTTTATCTTCCTTGGATTTCAATTCGTATTCTTATCATTTTTCTTCAGTCATCTGAAATTCGACTTGCTTTACAAATAACTTATTATATACTTATACTTAAATCTTTAATTTTTCCTTTAATATATGCATCAACAAATGCATCATTTCGTTGTTCATTCGCTATTTATAGACGTCAACGGATAATCATGAATAATCGTGTATGGACAATTAATGAACAATTTCGATAGTCAACTCAACATCGATGTAGATATTAAAAGAAAACAATAAAAGACTAAATTTCATTCTTTCTTTTTTTGTGTTCAAATAAATATAATATATGTGAAAAATTCTTTTCAACTTTTTTTTTTTGAATGTTTGTCAGTTCATTTATAAAATAAATGTGATTAACATGATTGTTCATTACAAGTTTTAACTTGTGTATAATCACCAGTACAATTCATTCCAGCTAATGGAAAATTATCAATAATAGTTTGAGGTTCAGGTATTGATGGTGATGGATCAGTACAAGTTCGAAAACGTTTTGTTTGACCAGTATCACAAGTTTTTGAACATGGTGACCAATCAGACCATGGTGAAAAACCACCATCGACTTCAATAAGAAATGTTTTTTTTGTCTATTGATTAAAACAACAAAAAAAGAAAAAGAAAAGAATATCTTACCTATACATCTTGCAATAATAGCAAATAAATCACTAGCATTATTTGATGTTTGTGTTCGATCATATTTACATTCATAAAAATCTTTTTCAGTTCCATCACATAATATACCAGGATAACAAGTAGAATTATATCGAATAGGATTTAAAATAGCTAAATGAAAATAAAACAAAAAAAAGATGGACAGCATTATTTTCTATTTACCATATTGTGCACCACGCGCAAGACCGATTGATTTGCAAACCTTGACAAGAAAAAAAAAATTACTTTGTTTTTTACATATAAAGGGTGGCCTAAAAGTTTCAATCACTGTCTGTAAATTAATATTACCTATATGAATACATGTATAGATAGTTAACTGAAATATACAGTTTTTTTAGAGAAAGATTAAAGCTATAATATGAAAAGAGAATAGTTTGAATTGCATTGACGTTATGAAAAGTTATGATTGGTTTATTGATCATGAATAAACATTTTACATTTTTTGCAAAAATAAAATTTGCTTATAATGCCTAGAGCAAACTATTGTTTTCTAGCAGACAACGTCACAGGACGTGGATCTGATAGGACACCCAAGTCACCTAATTGATCGTCATCCAATGAAGTTCTGGTCTAGTAGTAAAACTTGTGATGATTTTCCATTATTATCAATCGTAGTCAGAAGAGTACATGCTATACCAGCGACTAGTGCGTCGATGGAAAGATTATTTAGCTCAGCCGGATTGACATTTACTCAAAGACGAACATGTTCATTGTCAGGTCAAAATTATAAAATTTATTTATTCGTGCATAGGAGAAATTCAAGAACAAGCAGCAAAAAAGAAAACTTATCCTTGTTCGTTGTTATCTGTTTATATTGATTATATTGTGAATTCTGTATCCTTATCTTTGTTCTCTTATTGTTTTATTCGCTTTATAGATATCAAGTTCTTTTTTTTTTCATTTCATTTCTACTGAAATACATTTGATAAAATTTATTAAAATGATTATCGTAAATGATTTTTATATAAATAGTACTTATATGATATTTGATATCGTACCTCATATTCATACAAGTTTTTGTCCTTGTTAAAAATGCCATGAAAAGATCATCGTGCAAGCAGAATGTAAGGCAGGATGAGAAAAAAATCATCCTGTGACATTCTGTGTTTTCTAGAGATTTTTATATGGTTCGATAAGCTCTACGAGAATATGAATATCACAAAAATTCTGATCTTATTTCCAATAAAAAAACGTTGAAGAAATCAGAAAGATTAATAAAAATTTTATGTATCCAGCATTAGAGTAAGTAAACTAAACTTTTAATAATTTGAGTTAATCTACTGTTCCGTCTATTCATGTAGTTCTGAAAGATTATTTTCTGCTTCAGAATGTCACACTACATCTCGAAACATCAATTATTAATCGATCAACTAATGTTATTGAAAATTAAGCATACACTCTCGTACAACGTATGTGAGATTTTTATTAGTCTGCTTGATTTCTTTCACATTTTGTATTGGAAGCATGATCAGAAGATTTTTTGATATTCATATTCTTGTATCGAATCATATAAAAATGTCTAGAATTTAATATATTTTACTCAACTCTAATCATTCCAACATTACAAGAATATTTTCATTTTTGCTGACAAATGTAAGATGTCAATGCTTAGTCATGTTTAATAAAGGAATCATAACTTTTTATGATCTGAATGGAATTCGAACTATTTTCTTTTCATATTATAGCTTTAATCTTTCTCTACAAAATTATATATTTCAATCAACTATCTACATATGTATTCGTATAAATAACATCAATTTACAGAGAGGAATCGAAACTTTTGGATCACTCTTTAGAATATTTATATCTTACTAAATCAGCCATATACTTTGCTATTTCAGTATTATTTTGTGGTACACATAAAATATCACCTTCTCGAATAGCTAAATAACCTTTTAATGGATATTGATCTGATTCAGTTTCTTTAATACCTAAATGCAACAGATAATCATAGAAGTTTTTTTTAAATGTTTTGTTTATTGAAAAAAAATTTTTACCAGCAACACGTTGGCAATTGGCAACACCACAGGCTCTTTGTTCATGTGTATAATTCCCACAATTTGAACCAGGTGGAGTACATGAACGATTACGTTGTTTTATACCAATACCACAAAATTTTGAACATGGTGTCCATGGTGTCCATGGACCATAGGCTTACAAAAATAAAAATTAGTCAAAAAAAAAATTCTATTAGAAAATCAAAATAGATCTCTACTTGGACAAGTTGTTACATTGCATGGTTGTATTTCAATATTTGTACCAATACAATTATCACTTGGAATCTTTTGAGTTTTATCATTAGATGATAAACATTCACGTTTACGAAATTGATAACCTTCACCACATGTTACACTACATCCCGACCAATCATTATAATCAGTCCATATACCAATTTCTAACAAACGATTGATTTTTAAAAAAAAATGATATTAATAATTTCTCTATTAAAAAAAAATTCTAACCTATTTTATCACAATCGTCCGGTGTTGGTTGTCCATTTAAACAAACACAACTTGGTACTTGTTTTCCTTCACGATTATAACTAATACATATGGCATCTGGTTTACATTTAACGTTGTCACAAACATTTGGTTTAAGTTCTTGTCTCTAAATAAATAAATAAATAAATAAATAGAATTATTTCAATAATTATTCATTCAATTTATACTTACTAAAGTAGTTATATCGTTATCAACAATTTTAGTTAAATCATCAAATAAAGAACACATTTTATTTGTTGCATCATAGGAAAAACCTGTACATATTGATTGATCTTTAACACATTCAATAGCACATTGACGTTCATTTAATATTTCAAAATCAATGTAAGACACCGATGTTGAGAGAAGTGAAGGTGTTAATCGTAATTTATTTAAAGTTTCTTCATTAAATTTGATCAAATGTTGACCATTTGCATTCGTAATAGCAATAGCTACGATAAAAATTTTTGACAAAACCAGTATGATCGACATCATCGATATCCTAGTGAATGAATGTATGAAATGAAAAATATAAGTAAGAACAAGGTTTGTTTAATTCCTAAGAGAAATCAATTATGATCAATATTATTTCTGTTAATTTATAAATGTATACCAGTCATAGTCTCTCTGACGCACATAATCAATTGATTTTATGTTGTTATTAATCTTACAAGTATTCCCAAGTGAAAAGATTAATATTAAACTTACGTATATAGAATGAGTTATTTTAATTGGAAAAGAAAACAATAGACACTTGAGTTATTAATCAGAATGAAATAGAAAATTTTACGATCTTATCGGAATTGCCTCGAACAATTGAATTCTTATTGATGTAATCAACTTGAAATAATTAGAAAATTACAAAAAATTGAATATTTTTCTTTTATTTATTTTACTCTTTATATAAAATAAATCTTTACAGCTATTCTGAATACTATTTTTCTTCATTATATTTATTACACGAAAACTTTTTTTCTTTGATCAAAACGCAATATTTGTTTTGTTTTTAGTTATTTAATCTTTTGTATATGTAATTGCTAATGTTAATCATCATGGATGGTCATATAGTAAAGACATCCTTTCATACCCAAATCATCATCATTAATTAAAAAAAGTGGAACACGAGCAACTATTTCACTCATTTTTGGTCCTTGATCTAAGTAAGATTTAAGTAAAAGATTTTTGAAATTATTTTGCCATCGCCATGCAAGTTTAGGTAAAATACCACCAGTTATATATAAACCACGATAAGGTAAAAATGTTTGTGCTGCTGTACCTAATACTCGACCAAAGATATCAAGAAATGTATCAACAACTCGAAGACATAATGAATCATTATAATCACGAGCATGTTGAGAAATAACTACAGGAGCATCATCTTGTGAAACTTGTTGAAGATCATGATTAAGTTTTGATGTTAAAGATTGATTTAAATATTCAGAATAAAATTGTAACATTGTAACAAATGCTGGACCTGATACAAGTTGTTCAATTTCAATAAATGATTGATTACGACGTAAATAATTAACTAATAACCATTCTTCTTCTGATCGTGGACTAAATGTATCAGTCATACCTGCTTCTGATGGATAAACTTGATATCGACCTGAACCATCCGGTAAAAGAAAACATGCACCAAGACCAGTACCTGCACCCAAACAAGCTATTGGTGTATTTGTATCAGAATTATTTTCAAGAGAAACTTGATGAAGTGTATAAGCTTCAGTGCATTTACATAGTTCATTTGCTTGAGAGTCAACTTGTGCAGCAAGACAATAACCAATAGCTTCAAAATCATTTAAAAATACTAAAGAATTTCGATTAAGTTTAAGATCATTCTCAATTATATCTGCTTGTTGTAGCGGCCATCTAGAACCATCAGGTTCCATACGTACATTATTTGTATCATTGGTTCGACGATTATTCCAAATAGGACCACATACAGCTAAAACTACTTGAATTCTAGATAAACAAAGAATATTGAAGGTTTTTTTTGTTTTCAAATCATACACTCGTACTTCTTATTTTTTATAGCATTAAAAACATCTTCTTGATGTTGTTCATTTTGTATATCATTTAGAAAACGTTGTAATATTGCAGTAAGACCGGTAAATGTATTTGTTCGATAAGTTTGTCGAGTTACATTTACAATGGATGGTATTAAGACATGTGGATCACGACTGTACCATAGTAATTGTAATCTTGCATTAGTACCGCCGATATCACCAACAATTACTGCATATGACTTCGACATGTTAGACAATCTACAATGGGATAAAATTACGACTATTACAAGTAAACTAATAACTTGTTATTATCGTTGACTGTTCTTATCTTTTTGTTCTTTGCTAGTGTTGAAAGATAATTGTTGTTGTGAAGAACATTCGTTTGTTTTTCTTTTGACTTTTACTTTTGAGTTGTTATATTACTTCTCTACACCTTATTAAAAATTAGTATTCTAAATGATTAAAATTAAATAAAGATTAAAGCTAAATATTACTATATATAATCAATATGATTATAATTGATTTTTATTTAAACTTCTCACCTCTCAAAAAAAGCTAATTTTCGTCAAAAAAAATGAAAATTTAGATAAATGCATAAGAAAAATAGTCTGAGTTCTGATCTTTCTTTCATAAACGATATAATTTTTTATTTTGCATCTTGTTTTTTTCCAAAAATTTTCTGCTTGAAAAATTTACTTTTGGCAAAAAAAAACGGGAAAACTTTTCCCCATTTTCTTTGTTCATGCTTTTTTCATCGCGTGATCTAGAATTCTCTATGGATCTTCATTCTATATATTTCAGTTTTTTTGTTTAAAAGGGAATGTCAAGACGGAGAGCATGACACAATTTCTTTTATGAATTGAACTTTGTTACTATTATATAAAAAAAACTTTTATGATTCGAGGGATGTTTTTCGAGTTTTTCGAGACATTGAATTTTTCTCTCCTTAAAAATTAAGAATTTAAAAAAAAAGGGCTCTGTCATATGTTGCACTCTGGTATGCTCTTTCAAACGAAGAAAAAAGATTAAGTATATACAATGAAGATCCATAGAGAATTTTGTATTGTCAAATAAACTATTTTTTATCCTTGTTTATTGAATATCTCTCGAAAATGTCATGGTATAGGACTGAAAATTTTACCAGAGCCTCTCCACTATAGTTTCAACATATCCTGAAGGTCTCATGCAATTTGAATATATCTGGTCCAAGATCGATTTTTAAAGGGGCAGAAACCTTAAAAGACTTAACAATAAAAGTTCAATAGAATAGAAATAGTGGATAAATTTAAAATCAATATTTACTTTTTTTTTCAATTCACACAACGACTATTTATTCCTTTACTGAGAGAATGAATCATTACTTCTTACTTTCTTACAGATAATATTTTGTGTTTTGTTATTACTCAATCACAATTGTATGTACCTTTAAATAGAAGTTAATCATGAATGTTTGATGGTGAATGGCATGCTTTATGGTCGTTACATCGTAGAGTGAGGGACGGCGTCTGTTCTTGTAACAGCAGTCAATACTCGCACGATGACCGTTTGGGACGGTAGCCGTTGAAAGTAGTAATCCGCTAAGGAGTGTGTGATAACTCACCCACCGAGTGGAGTATTGTGTACTGAGCCGTGTACTTTAAAATCGACCTACGCACTCTATTCACTTTTTTTCTCTGCTTACAAATTTTCTATTGAAAATCAACTTTATTTACGAATTACAATGAATTTTTTTGTTCAATGGATCAATTTTAAGAAATTTATTTTGCTCGGCTTTTTTAAACATACTCTATATATGTTTGTAACATATAACATTTATGATTATGAAAACCACTTAAATATCATATTTTTATTACCTGTACTCCTTTGGTATATAGTTAGGACATATTAATATTATTAATAGTATCTCTATCAAGAGATTCTTCCAACACTTGATAGAAATATTATTATAGTATAATAAATGACAACAAAGTTTTTTATATGTTATTACATAGTTTTATTATTTCATAAATGTGATATATTTAGACAAACAAAGACAATGTGTATTTTAGCCAATGAGCAAAGCAAAAAAAAAAGTACATGGAAATTTTGAAATTATTTTTCTTTTTCCCAACTCCAACGTGGTGGTAATGCACATTCATATTCTGCTATATATTGTTTTTCTTCAATAAATTTTTCTAAATCAATTGGTTTTGGATAAAATGCAGCTAATTTTTGTTCATAAGCATATTCTGCTACTGCAGCAGCAATCTTTCTTGATACTGTACGAATTTTTTCAATCGGTGGATAAACAAGGCCTACTGAAAGATCTTCATTTGTAACTTGTTCCGAAAGTGTTTTAGCTGCTATATAAAATATTTCATCAGGTACATGTCGAATACCGCAAGTTACAATAGAAAGACCAACACCAGGAAATATATATGAATTATTTCCTTGACCAGGTACATATGTTTGATCATTATATACATATTTAGGAAATGGTGAACCAGATGCAAATACACATTGACCTTTTGTTGCTTCATATGCTTCACGTGCAGTACACTCAGCTTTTGATGTCGGATTTGATAGGGCAAATATAACTGGACGTTTATTGAATGAAATCATTATTTCAAGTATTTCACGTGTAAATGCAGAACCTTGACCAGAAGCACCTAGAAAATAAAAAGAAAAAATATATCATACATATTGATTTGAAAATTTCTACATACCAATAAGAAATGATGGTTTAATAGTTTTAATAACATCTTCTAATTTATTAATTGGTTCATGTTCATGTGCATATCGATTTTTTTCTTCACTTAATCCACCCGCTGGACGATTCTTAATTTTGAATTACTCTCTTTATATATATATATACATACATATGAAATAATATTTCTATTTACCTTAACAACAAGTCCTTTTGAATCAACTAAATAGATCTTTTTTCGAGCTTCTTCAACAGGTATTCCTTCATTTTCCATTGCAAAAACGAGTAAATTCGACATACCAATGGATGCCTATTTAAAAAAAAAACAGAAAAATATTTAAAAAATAATTAATTAAATGTTTAGACTTACTTCACCAGCACCATAAAATACAAATACATTATCAGATAATTTTCGTTTAGTAATACGAAGTGAAGCAAGAATACCAGCAAGAGCAACACTAGCTGTACCTTGTATATCATCATTGAATGTACAGTAATTATCACGATATTTTTTAAGTAAACGAAACGCATTACGATTCTAAAATTTAGAATTAAATTAATTTGTTTTTTTGATTTATTAACTTACAGCAAAATCTTCAAATTGAATTAAACATTCTTGTCCAAATCTAAATAATAAATTAAAGTTAATATATCTAAATTCTAAAATATTTATTATACTGTTTAACAACAGCTTGCATAAATTCATCAATAAATTCATCATATTCTTTTCCAGTAACACGTTTTTGTCGTAAACCCAAATAATATTTATCATTAAGTAGAGACTTAAAAAGAAAAAAGTCATTAATAAAAAAAAAACAATTTTTTTTTTCTTACTTCATTATTTGTACCAACATCAAGTGTTATTGGTAAACAATATTCAGGTGCTACACCAGCTAATGCTGTATATAAACTTAATTTACCAACAGGTATACCCATGCCATTACAACCTAAATCACCTAAACCTAATATACGTTCACCATCAGTAACAACAATTACCTACAATAAAAATAGATTTTTTTGTAAAATAAAAACAACTAATGAGTCTTATTCAAGGTTTGCTTGTTGCCCATGAACATGTATAACGAAGTAGACATACCAGGTTCTTTGTTGCTAATGATAACCTCGTCTTTCATTTCTCTTTCTTATTTGTCTTGATAACATATGTTATCAAGACGATTTAGAAAGAGAGATGAAAGAAGAGCTGTTCTTAGCAACAGATAAGTTAATGTGACCACTTTTTTAGTATATGTTTATGACTAACAAACAAAATCGTGAATAAGGTTCATTACATAAAAACTTACTCGAACATCACGAGCTGGCCAATTCATCAATACGTCGTCAATATGACCTTTATCATAAATTGTTATGAACAAACCTCTATATAAATAAGAGCAAACAAAAATTTATATGAAATTCTTTAATAAATTTACTTTGGTTTTGAAAAAATTAAACCATATTTTTGACAAGCTAAACCTACAGTTGGTGTATAAACAAGTGGCATAATTTCTTGTGTATATTCCATAACTACTCGATAAAATAATTTTTCATTACGATCTTGTAAAGCACTTAATGCTATATATCGTGCTAAATCATCAGACATATTACGTAAATTTTCCATAATTCGATCAGCTTGAAGTTCAAGTGTAGTTACTGTTGGTGGTAGTAAACCATGAATACGATATATTTGTCGTTCTTCAATCGAAAATGCTGTGCCCTAAAAAATTAATCAGCAACAAAAAGAAATATTTATTTATTTTAATAATTTTAAAGTTTTACTTTATTGGTATGTCGATCAAGTAAAATTTCATGGCCAGTAATAAATCGTCGAAAAGTCATGAAATATTTATCATGTTTTTTATGACCATCAAGAAATGTGCGTTCTTCTAAAATAATAAAATTTCTGATACATAAGCACAGAAAAAACAATGACAAGAGCAAAGTTCATTTAAGCACACGAAAGATTAATGGGATACTAAAGTTAGTTTTGTTGTTGAAAAATGTGTGCTCTTCATAAGGACATAAAAATGTCTTATATTACCTTTGAATTAAACAAAATCGGGGTCATAGAGAAACGAGTAAAATTTGTTTTGATTCAAAAGATTCGAATATGTGGATATCTTCTCTAGATAATAACGGCAAATATTTATATTTGTGCTACCTATTCATACCAACAGAATGCATTACCGACGCATGCATTGATAGTATGGCATGATGAATCTACATGCAACGATACATCGGTTGGTAGCGTCTGTTGTTGACCGACAACAAATAAGAGCCTAAAATGCGGACGAATGAGAAGGGAAGGAAAAAACACCGGTCGCTCCATTTTTTTTTCTGGCACGAAAATTTATAGATCTGTCTGAAAGTGATGGGAAAGAAAAGAAAACTTCGTTTTTTTCCTTGAAAAATTAGTTATAATTTTGATTTAAATGTATTATAGAACATTTTAGTTTATCGTGAATATTTCAATTGAAAAGAAATTCTAAGCATTCAGAAAAAACAACTTTATTTTTTGTTTTTGCTTTTTAGTGTACAGTCGTTCCTTTTTATACTAAGGTTATTAATGTGTGTGTGTTTTTATAAAAATGGAACTTGATCTTTGTTTAATACTGAATTCTTGTTTTAAAGCGAAGGAGAGAGAGAGAGAGAGACGGAAATGAATCAGTACGGATGCCCATTGGATCAAATTATAGCAACGACAAATGAACCAAGAGGGTCTTTTCAATAAACAACACTAAAACGTCTGTAACACAACGGCTGCATACACATCGATATACTCTGACACTCGTTACGTACTTGTTCCGGCATAAGTGTCGGTGGTGTATGATATAGACATGGATAGCTGATCAGAACTACCAAGCCTAAATAGGGTTTTTTTTCATTCTTCGGATGCACCAGAATATTAAAATAAGGACTGCCATGAAAGACGTAAGTCAACAAAAAAAAAATATTTTCTCGACATAGTAAATTCTTATATTCTTTCTCTGTGAAGAATACGAGAACAAAAGTAACCACCGAATGAAATAAAAGTTTTGTTTGCGCTATTAAAATATATGAAATTCCTATCAAAAAATACAACGTATTCTTTTTCTACATTTTTTACAAACAAAAAATTTTGTTTTCTACTGTTATGAAAAGAAATTGATAAAATTGTAATATCCTTTTCCTTCTCTATATATTATAACATGCAAAATCAAAATCTAAATGATATTAGTTTCGTATTTTATTTACTAATGGTAACTACGATGAGGTAAATAATATTAAAGCAATGTCTAATGCTAAATATCTATTACTTTGATTAGTTGATGAGACGATTGTTCGTTCTGTCGTTGAGCATTGAGTCAAAATACTTGAGCATTGAACTAAAGGCCAAGCAAAAACTTGACGAATCTGATTGGACCGTACAACAGGTTTGACTAGCATTATTTCGAATTGATTTATTACTGTGACAAAAAATTAAAAAAAAGAAAAGAGCATTCATTGTTTTTTTGTATTGGAATAAAACAAAACAACATTTTTCACATAACACAAATGATGAACAAATATCTTACTATTTTATTCTTTTTCTCTCCTTGCTAAATATGGTACAGATTTCTATCGGTAAAAAAGATTTTCAAAAGAAAACAAAAACAAATTTTTTTCTCTAAAGATAACAATTAATAAATATAAGCAAGACGTGGATGTGTGATAAAAATTGATATATCTGCCTATTATACGATTCATCCAATCATATGAATGATTTGAAATAAACCATCAGAACGAATATCATAGCGAAAATCTAATGGCATATTGTCTGTAGTAACCGTTTAAAGGAAACGACGAATTAAGGGAAAATGTGGATGTCATTATAGAGGCTCATGGAATTTGATAATGGCGAATGAAAGTGACACGAAAATCTAGCCAGAAGTACCCATGTAATACGAATCAAATAAAAACCGCCGGTTTCACCGGTCCGGTTACCGGCTCCCATTACCGCGATAAACCGGTCACTTTTTTCCGATTAACTGCAACAAACCGATAATTTTTCTGTAATTAATTAGCAAAATTCAGTTACGTTAGCATGATTATTCAGTGCCTTGTTTCATTAAAATTTAGGATTCTGTTCAACAATCGTTTTTTCGATCAAGTTTTATTTCAAAAATAGTACAAAGACAATAAAATAAGTACAAAAAGGTACAAAAACTGTTATAGTTATGTTTGTCGTTGTTCAATAGTACCAATCTAACCTGTTACCATTTGTTGCAATGATGATCCAATATTTGAAATATTACCTACATCAAAAAAAATATTCACACTAGATAGTAAATTATTAAAAACATGATTAATTAATTTACTTTGAGTAGTAGAAAGTCTTAAAACTTTCTTTTTTGCATTTCGTCGTTTCAATAAAATACAATCACGTAGAGTCGACCAATCAAACATCTTTGAATTTATTTATCAAACGTAAACATTAATATGACTATTTATCCTAAAGACAAGGTTCTTCACTAATCTTTTGAAATTCCAAACATGAACTGATTTGGTTTGCATTATACTGATGATCAATATAGCATAAAAATACGATGTTAAAATTAATTCGTGAATCTATACTCCAATCACTCACAATCCATTTCGTAAATTAAAATTTTTTTTTTATTGAGACAAAAATTTTCGTACTTAAGCACTTGAAACTATTCAAATGGAAATTGAACGAACGATTCTATATCTGATATTTCGATTGCTACTACGGACAACTAAGACTTTTTTTTAAATTAAAAAATACTAGTAAAACCTATATTTTTTATTTTCCAATCATATTTCTCGATTACCTATTAGTTATTCACATTATGTAGTTTAATTTATATTTACTGAGCTTTTTTTGCTTTATTCTTCACCTTAAAATTCATTATTTAACTGAGTTTAATAAATGCAATGATCGTAAAACTTCCAAGACATTAATTAATTGTAATTATATTTAACAAGACTTAAAGAGTTTATGCCAATCATACTCAACAGTTTCCAACACAAGAATGAAATTTCAAAACGGAATAGATTCAATCGTGAATGGCGCTCAACTTTCTGAGGAATGAGTAATAAAAAAATTTATATTATTGTCATAATTTTTCAATTAATTTAATACTTGTTTTCTACACTATGGATTTTATCAGAAGTATGATTCTGATCACGAAACGCGAACCTTCTTTTTAACCAATCATGATATAGCCAACCGCTTGATTTCTACAGCTGACGTTATATTCTCTATAAGTATTGATTCTTCTGAAATACTTATGGTAAAGCTATTGTAGTAGTTATTGTGAGAAATATCTTCTTTGAGTTTTTTTAAATACTCTTTCAGAACAAAAACATTCAATGTCAAATAAATCACTTACTTGAATATTTTAGTTTCTTCCATAAGAGAACGCGCAAAAGAATGGGTTACATAATACATACATCTATATATATATATAGATATATATCAATCTATTTTTTTCTTTCTATTCTCTCATTATCGTCAGCTAATTAAATGAACAATAAGAAAACCGAAAGAAATTCAAAATTCAATAATATTTTTTTCTTTCCGTTCTGTTGTTGGTTCCACTGTATACATGATCAACGAATAGAACACAATGAATTTTAGAATTAAATTAAACTTTTTTTTCTTTCGTTCTGTCGCTAGGTACTATTTTATACAATCACCAAACGCAAGAAGATAGATAAATTTCGAGTCATTGTGCATCAATGCATCTCTCTATCGAAAAATAAACATAATAGCAGATGTAACGAAAACTAGCGTTCAAATAAAAATTACAACTGTATATATTAATTAATTTCTTTTTCTATTATTGTTTGTTATTTAGCTTGATGAGATAGATAATCCAATGTCTAGATTATCTATGCATGATATAAGATCAATGAATCGTTCGAATCCAAATTGTTTTCGTCCACGTCCAAGTTATAAATATCATCATTCAATACATTCACCATCGTACTTTCTTCCACAACGTATGAATCAACCTGAAACTCAAGCACAATTAGTTGCTTTTACTCCACCATTGATGTCAATTCGATTACCCTATTCAGAATTTCAAACATATGAACAAAATGATTGTCCATCAAGATCATACATGTAAACGCAATCTAATGAGCAATCATCTTTACCAATAAATTATAAATCTGAAACAGTAACATTACAACCAGAATATTATGTGGATAGTTTTGCATCAAATTTTTCTGATAAACCATCTTCAAATAGCAATAATAAAACAAAAATCAAACATGTCACTTTGCAAGAACCAAACATGGCAAAGTTAGAGCTATCTCTTTTGTTTTTATTTTAAATAAAAATTTCTTATAAATTTTTGTTTTAGTGAATTAGTAAATACAAATTCAAATCATATGACTTATCCATTATCATCATCTAATTGGACATTACCAACTCATATGCATCCATCTTCACGTCCATCTAATCGACACTATAATCCTTATAACTATCAGTATTACAATCAATTTCGTTCGCAATCAGAGATGTTCATCGCGGCGCTGCCGCTGTAGTGGTGGCGGCGCGGCAGCGGCAGATTTTGAGCCGTGATGGACATCTCTATTCGCAATATCCTGATATGATGATGCATCCACGATTGATGAATCGTCCTCGTGGAATACATATGATGTCGGCGCCTCACGTATGGACGTAAGTTTCTTAAAATTTAATTATTTCTTCACTAATAGTTTTAGTTGGTGTAAGATGTCGGAAATTTAACAAATTATAGTGAAAAACAAAAGTATTTCGTTAAATTTTGTATGACTTAATACAGCTTGCGAGATTGATTCCGAGTAACACTTTTTTAATCTCAGGTGATCTTGTTTTGATCGAGAAGTCTCAAAATTTCGCCTACTTATTATTTCCATTTATTGTTCAGACTATTTCATACTGATTTACCATCAAAAACGAAGTATTATTCTATATGCCTGAATGTATTTGATTATTGTTCCCTCGGTAGGCAAGCCCGACAGAAACTGTTCTGACTCAAACTTATTCCTGCATCTTATAAACCTACCTCCGTTTCTTTTTCGAAGAGACTTTCTCAAATGTCACGGATCATTCGAATCATTAAAATACGGAAAGTAAATTCATGAAATATTTTGTCGAAAAATCTGTAACGCTTAGTAAGAAAATCGATTGTTTTACAAATGAAATTATTGAAAAAAAACGAATGAGAAGGAGTAAAGGCGCGGTTTTGACAAAAAATAATTTCCAGAAAACATATGCCATTAGACGCACCTTTTTACGCTGATTCCGAATATTATATGCGTTTTGTCATTGAAATAAAATTATGATGGTCAAAATTGCAAAATACAAGCCCATTTTTGTATGAATTCGATATAGAAAACAAAAGAATCGATTTTCTTATTAAACGTCGCAGATTTTTCGAAAATCCTTCATAACTTTATTCTCTGTCTCTTAGTGATTCGAATGATATATGATATGAAAGAAAAGTTCTTTGAACAAACAAGAAAATAGGTTTACAAGATTCAGGCGTGAATTTCAGTCAGAACGGTTTCTGTAGAAATTGTTGAGCAAGGGAACAATAATCAAACATATTCAGATATATAGAGTAATACTCCGTTTTTGATGCTAAATTAGAATAAGATAGTCCATAAATAATAAATGGTAAGAGTAAGGAGAAGAAACTCCAAAATTTCTCCACAAAAACAAGGTCATATGAGATTTAAAAAGTATTACTCAGAATCAGCTTCACGAGTTCTTTTGAATTTTTAGCATCTTATTTAATAGAAAGAAAAAGATGATTTATTCATTTATTGTTTCACTAATTGTTGAAGAAGTTTTTATAGTTGTCGAAGAAGTATCGATTTGTTGTTGATATAAAATTTTCATCAAATCATTATTATTCATTTTTCTCTTTACTTTCATACAATCAATTATGACTTGTGCAATAGAAATAAAAATTTCTATACTAAGTAACAGAAGAAATATTATAATACATATTGCTTCTTCGTATATATCATAACGTAGTGGTATAAGAGATTCATATGGTGTATTCTTTAATATAATACCATTCTGTACATAATAATCATGAAATGAATACATTTTGTTTTGATTTTCTTTATATATAAATACTATAACAAAAGCGCGTAAAAATTATATATTATAAAATTTGATGAAAATTATAATAATTGTATTTTAGGCCACAATCATATTATTTTGATCCACAAACATCATCTGTTCATTATCGTTTTCAACCAAAACAACTCTATGATCCAAATAAACCAAAAGTATCATCAACATCTGAATGTCATAATTCATCAAAAGTAATTCGTAAAATTGAACCAAAAAATAAGAAAAAAACAAAACAAACAACTAACAATGATAATTCAACTGTATCAACATCTGAAACTATTCCACATCCAATTACAATTCTTCGTAAACCAAGTACAGACACTGAAATTATTACATTGCCAACTTCTATTGTTTCACAACTACAGAGCTGAGCAACTCAATTCATATACAAAAATAATCCATTAAATTTTATACAAGAAATATGGGCACTCCAATTCAATTCAATACATTAGTCTCCGATGTTTTTGTCTATTCTCTTCCATTCAATGACATATAAGAACTTTATCAATTGAATTGGGCCGAATTCCTAGATTGAATTGAGTTGAGTTGAGTTGAAATGAATTGAAATTTCCTTTGTTTTGAATTGAGTTGCCCAGCTCTGCACGACTATCTGAAGATCAATCTATTTTGTCATCCGAAGAAGAAAAGATTACTTCGTCAAACAAAGATAATTCAGACATTCCATCTGAAAATGAATAATCACTAATTTGTTCAAAAATTGAAAATTGTCCAGATATTTCATTCGAAGAAGCAGAAACAAATACTTCATCAATAGATAATCAATCTTTATTATTACCAAGTCATGAACTTTTATCTATTCTACAAAGTGCAAATTGTTTATCTTCTTTAAATGAATATGCTCAACAAAAAAAGTTTACATTAAATTATGAATATTCTTCTATTTCTCCATCATCATTTACATGTATAATTTCAATTAATGGTCGTTCATTTCCTAGTTCATCAATTTGTTCATCAAAAACTGAAGCACAAAAAATTAGCACGTGATCAAGTTTTACGTATACTTTATCGTGAATCATGTAATAAAGAACAATTTCCATTGAAATTTTCAGATAAACATGATTATATTGCACATCAATCTATATCAAAATTTCAAAATTTAAATATAAATGAATTATTACTCGGTCGTAAAACTTTAGCATGTATGTTAATGATAACTGATGGACAATATGAACAAGCACGTGTAACCCAGGTCCATCGTTCCGGCCACCGGATATTGCAGGAACCGGTAGGAAAATGCGGGAAAAATCACCGTATCCTGCAGAAAAACACCGGAAATAGCCGGAACATGGAAGTAGTATTCCGGCCGGAAATTCTCCGGATTTTTTCCGATGAATTCCGACCAATTTCCTGTGTTTTCCGGCAGGAACCGAGCGGAAAATCATCGGAAAGAATTCCGAAAATTTCCGGCCGGAATACTGCTCCATGTTCCGGCTATTTCCGCTGTTTTCCAGCCGGAACCGGTCGGTACTTTTCGACCTGGGAATTGGTATTGCTACAGGAAATTCTTGTCCTAATGAAACAAATCTTATTTATGCTAATGATGGAATAGTTTTACATGATTGTCATTCTGAAATACTTGCACATCGTGGTCTTATCAGATTTTTATTTGAACAAATTAAACAATCAAAAGATAATCAATCATCAATTTTTGAATATAATTCAACAATCAATGAATATCAACTTCATTATAATATAGCATTTCATATGTATATATCATCATTACTATGTGGTAATGCTTCATTTAATATTTTATCAAATTCTATACGTTATAAACAAGGTCAAACAGAAGGTACTATACTTTATTCAACAAATTCAATACAATATTCAATAAAATCATGTAGTGATAAAATATATCGATGGAATATCTTAGGTATTCAAGGTGGTCTTCTGATAAATTTACTTACTAAACCAATTTATCTTGAATCAATAACATTAGCATGTGAAGCAACATTTGATCGTAATCACGTCAAATATTGATTATGTGAACGTTTAAATGAACATATTCATTCATTACCATCCCCATTTATTTGTCATTTATCTGATATTGATTGTCCGAAAACAAAATCATTTCAACATGAAAGAAAAGTAGCTAAACTTCAAACAAGTGCATTTGCATGGAATACTACAAAGCCAGATAGAATGGAATTATTAGAACCTATGACTGGAAAATTGAGGTAAGATTCATAAAGATTTATATATGTTTTAAGCAATAAATATGAACGAAATTGAAATTAAAAATAGCTCATTCCGTTCATGTCTAGTTTTTAAAAACATTTAACTAATTGCATATGATTGTGTTGAATACATGACATACTATACAATGAAGTTGAAATTTTTTCTTTCGGCACTCAAAACTGTACATAGTGAAAATTTATAAATTTAACGATTGGGAAACTTTTAGAAAAAAAAATACATGAATAGTATCGTTGAATACCATAGAATACACCTGCATAATTAAATGTATTAATCGGTATAAAACTAAACTGCTTTGTTTTTTTTCTTGGTAATAGATTGGATTCGAGCTTGGTTGAATTTCGAATTCTATTATTAATTTTGTTTTACTTTTGTTTTATAGAAATGATCGATCAATGTCTTTATTAAGTAAACGAAATCTTTTTGAAGATTGTACAAATTTTATTCAAGCAAATTTTCCTGATGATAATTCTTTACCATATACAACTTATCAGCAAGCTAAACAACTTAATAAAACATACGTTGCAGTAAAAGATCTTATTTCAACAGCTTTTCAATCTGAATCATCTGATACAAATATATCATGGTTAAGTAAAAGTGATAAACTCGAACAATTTTCAATGGAATGATTCTGTTAGCGGTGATTCACCCTCATTCCTGCCCCTTGATGTTTTTCCATCTCTCTCTCTATCGCTTTGTGGTTGTTATTCTTTTTATTTTTATTTTCTCTTCTCTATTGTATCTTGTTATATATATATGTACGTGTTGTTAAGGACATTTAAACAGAATATATACTTTTAAATAAAATAAACGTAAGCTTGTCGAAGCGAGCTAACAGATTCCGAAAACGAAAATATTTCATGTTTTGTTTTTTTTCTTCATTTATTTTAATGTAATTCATGGGACCATGCGTACTCGATTTTGTTTTTCTTTTCTTTTCTTTTCTTTTTTAAACGAATATTGTTTTTCCATCATAGTTTCTCTCTTTTGTAGATGTTTCGAACATTGATTCGACCATTACAATCTGCTCGTATTATTCAGATTTCTATTCGAGTAAACAAGAATTATTTCATAGACTTAATTACCTCTATTGTTTTTGTTTAATTAGACAACTGTTGTTGTTGAACGTGTACATCCATTGACGAAATTACGTCCAGGGGAAAATATTTATGATTATAGTAAATACAAATATACCGATTTTCAATATCGCATTATTCGTGACACAGATACAGAAAAATGGGGAAATATTGATGTTATACTAACGGAATATGTTGAAGGTAAAAAAAAAGCAAAACGATGATTTTAAATATTTAATAAGAATTATTACTTTATAAATAGGTGTGGGTTATAAAGGTGAAATAGTTAATATTCCACGTGAAATAACTTACAGAGAATTATTACCAGCACAATTAGCACTCTATCCAACACCAGAAAATATTGCATTATTTGAAGAAGAAAGAAAATTACTTGTAGATCGACCACAAATATCACCATTTGTTATGAAATGTCGTGATTATTTGAAATCAATTGTGTTACAAATACCAATTAATCTTAAATCAAAAGAATGGTCATTAACAAAAGATAATATTCGTATTGCACTTCGACGTATTGTATGTTGTTGTTGTTTTTTTTTAATTTAAAATTTATTGATTCTTTTCAAAAATATTTTAGAATGTTATGTGTGATGAAGATGCTATTATTTTAGAAGACGGTTCTATTAATCAAGATACATATAAATTAGGAGAAGAATTTAATGTTATTCTTAAAGTAAATTTAATTTAATTTTCTTTTAAGATAATATGATTTTAATTTCTGTTCTTTAGATCAATCCACTTGTTGAAGTATCTATAAAATGTGTCATTGTTCCTGTTGATAAAGCTAAATTATGGGATGAATATCAATTATCAAAACGACGACCTAAAACATAGTGTTTTGTTTTTTGATATTTCATGTTAATTATGTTTTGTTTAGTAAACAACAGATTTTTTTTTAAATAAATAAAGAATAAGAAATTATATTAACATTTAGACTTATTTCGATTCACAGAAGAAAAAAAATAATACATTTATTTCAATACTATATTGAATGAATATGTGAGAAAGCACCACATAATTTGTTAAACGCAATAGTTTCTTCATTTCACTCTTAGAAAATTCTGCCTACAAGTCCGTTGTCTTGATCATCATCATCTCATATTCTAATAATTAACATACTTCTAAACATCGAATTATATAATGACGGATATTGTCTGTATGAATTTTTATATAGCAAAAAAAGATCTGGATTAACCTTTGTTATATCTGTTACCAGTTCTTTTGAAAATAAAATAGTTTAAGAATTATAACAAAGTGTAACTCCTTCCTTTATTTCTATTCTCAACAACATACGTACACGATCATTCTTATACTTTGCCTTGCAGTTGAAATCTTATTTCATTGGGTGTGTGAGTATAGGTATAAATAAAGAGAAGATTTACACCTTCATACTTGTGCTGAAAACAGATGCAGATACTTTAATCATAATATATGAAAAGTTTTAGTCACAAAAAAATGCTTCATTGCTGAGATATGAGCTAGTGAAGAAATGCATATGTTTCACAACGGAAGTGGAAAATCCATCTTGGTTACACACATAACTCAAGAAGGATAATTTCGTTTTGACTGAAATGTTTGATGTCTAATAAGCGCAATAAGATCTCTTTAGGAACAACATTTGAGGTCAAACTTTGTGCCTTAGATTTTTCTCGATAAATGATGGCACTGGTTAGAGACTGCAGTGAAATAATCATCATTTCAAAAAAATGACCTATAATCTCAAATTCTCGTGGCATTCTTCCGATTATAATATTCATTAATGAACATAGTAAGTTTAATCGCGAAACCATTTTATCCATTGCTAGAATTTTCTTGCAACTGTGCTTTTGTTGTGCTGTGCAGATATAAAGTCGGTTGCCTGTCATGAACAAGAAATTACGCTTACTACTCTGTCCTTTTAACTAGGTGAAGAAAAATAGTGTTTGTGCCAAATATTAATTACATCACTTGAACGTGTTTGGAGTACAAATGAGCAAAAAAAAAGAAATGCATTATGCTCATCAGATGATGAAAAAGTGGATCAATAACAAGGAAAATAGGAAATTTTTATTTGCATATAAGAATTTTTGCCGTAATGTCAGACTTCTTTAATCAGTTCAATAACATCTTGTGGTTGTATTTCGCTGTTACGAAACTTTAAGTTTTTCCAATGATCCGTATTTGTTTGAATTCTAATAGGATATGGTGAACTACATACAATTGATGCTGTTTCAAACTAAATTAAGACATCTGATTGGAGCTTCAACTATATGACCTCAATTAGATTTATGAATTCAATTTCCATTCTTTGTCTAGTCTGTTTGAAGCCTAAAATTAGAAAAAGAAACGTCGTTAAACCCTTTCGGACAATATGTAAATAAAAAATTTATTGAAAACTGCTGGATTTTATGATTATTCAATGACTTTTAGATGCAATAATTACTATGAGAGAAAAAAATTTCGTATGTCTTATTGATATATTCCAATGTTTTGTATTACTTACAGCATATTAATGTACTGGGAAAAATTTGATTATGTTAAAACAAACTAATAAAACATTAACAGTAATATATATAATTGTCAAGTGTGAAGTCGAACAAAATGATTTACACACCATAGACATTTATCTGATCGATAATTATAAGTAGTTGACAAAAGTACATAACAATGTATAGTAAAACAGAAGAGAAAGAATAAGAAATTGTATTGCATGAACATATTGATTATTATCGAAATAAATACTTTTGAAAAGTAAATAATTTGCTATTAAAAATTTTTTAGTTTTGATTATATATTAGATAGATTACACATACTAAAAATAATTTTATTGTTATTTAATTAACAATTGATAATATGAATAAATGCCAATCGCATTCTTTCTTTTTTTTTGAGTTTATCTCTGGCGAAAAAACTAGTAACTTAATTGAAGAGTGTGAATGAAATTTGTATCATTTGAATTTAGCATAAACAAACTGTTGTACATTTTAGATGTATACAAGTATAATCCCTCTTGACTTAATCGTTTACATTGCAAAGATAAGAATGATTAATCAATATAATTTATAATTGATTGAATATTTCAAAAAACGAGAAAGATTTCGATAAATTAAATTACCAGAAATTAGTTAGAAAATGTATGAAGAAAATGAATAATGATTACTCTTATATGAGATATTTTGATCAACATATTTTATTTCAATTATTCTAATCCACGCTGACATATATTACCAATATAATCTCTTCGACAAAAATACAAAACATTTCAAATGGTGCATTGATTTAATGTAACACAAGTATTATTATTCAAACATTAAATTGAAAGAGCAAGTGTTTAATGCAATAGGATATTTAAAATCGATACGATCAATAATGGAGAGAAGGAGAAAGAGAATGTATCATTGTTGTAGGCAATCAATTTTGAGCATGTATAATAACAATTTAAAGTTTCATATTGTTCGATCATACATCGATTCAAGCCAATCGTCATCTAAATAGAAAATATGATTCATCTGAATTGATAATGAATTAATTCTTAACAAGATTTTGTTCAATTTCGTATTGGTATTTCGAGGTGTAGAAAAATGAATAACAGCTAAAAAATTTCGAAAATCGAACTTAATAAAACCATGATAAAGGTGTAAGTTCATAAATAGAATAATTTGTGTCTCGATAAACATTAAAAAAAAACGATTGAATTATTTACTTATTGTATATTGTAAATTCATTAATCGATAATAATTTTAATTGATAAGTTACTTCAAGGGAAAATCTTTAATGAATTGTTTCATACGTCAACATTTGTTTATTTTCATCGAATAGATGACAAAAAGTATCAAATCGATAAATCAAATGTTGACTGAATGCAGCTGATTTTTCAACTCGATAGAAAATAGTAAGACGTTCACTTTGTATTTCATAGTAGATTTCATAATAGCAAAAAAACATAAGCATCCATAGTTATCATTGATTCGATTTTTAATCATAATATTTCGATAATAATGAATATTATTGAAAGAAAATAGTAATAGGAACTATCATTAATATAGAAAAAAAGGACGTTATTAAGAAGTACCAAAACATCACAAAATTCTTATCTTCATCATCTCGTTTGTCATCAATTATCTGATTGAATCATTGTTCTTTCAATATATACGATCTATTCCTTCATGTATATTGATAATTCATATCACAAGGTGAATTTTCATGATAACTTAAAAATAATTCAACATTGCTAAGTGATCAATCTCTTATCTTTTCTACTGGTACACAACTAATAATAGCCGAATCAAAGTAAGTACATAGATATTGATTGGATACATATATAAGAAGAGATGAATTTGAAAGACAATTACAAATAAGTTTTATCATAACCATTGAGTCAATTCCAGTTGCTATGACAATAATGATAACCAGCATGACTTCATCATTTTTTCATACTCTATTTCTTCACGTTCATTTGAATTCTTTCAATGAGAGAATAGAATATAGTAAAGTAATGGCGTAAAATTCTTTGAAAGAATATGTATGTGGAAGAGGAAATAATCTGTTAATACACAATGAAAATCATTCAAGAGAAAAACCGATCGTTGTATATGTTGAATAAATGAATCTCAAAAAGATCTAATAAAAAAAAAAGAATAGATCAAAACAAGATTAATTTAACGTTTTTTCGATGCTTCACAATAATTAAATGTTTCAATGAGACAAGGATAAATGTAGCCATGCGATGATTGATTTTTAAAAAAAAGATTTTCTGTTACTATATGAGAAGAAATGAATATCAAGTTTGTATTCTTGACATTCATTGGCTTTTATATTCGCACGATATGTATTGGTTAAATCAATCGTATGACATATGTCAAATTATTTTTTTTTTAACATATATATTTATTGTGCCATATAAATGTTTTTGTTCACAATATGTTTAAAAAAAAGTAGTATAAAGATGAGAGAGAAGTGAAAAAGAACATGAAAAGTACGTGAAGAGAGAGATAACAATGCAAAGAGAAAACATTACCGGCCACATGTAGAGAAAGAGAAAAACAAACAAATCAAATCTCAAGGGAGGATGATAGAAAATATTTAAATACAAATGTATTCAATGCATTTGTGGAAGTTCTAAAGCAGTCATATTGTTTAATATGGACACAATCAAATGCAGCCCATTCCATGAGACAGTTCTTCGCTTGCCTAACTAATCTATTATAAAATCTACTGTTCGTTCTAAACCCCAGTTCCTTCGTCCAGCATTTATTAACATCAGTTATTAACAGGTAGGCATTCAAACTTTGTTGAAATACAAGACACATATGTCAAATTATTGATTATATCAATGAAGATAATCAAATATACTATTGAAATAATTTCATTGTATCAAATACAATATTTAATTGAATTTTGTTTTTTCACATTAAATACAAATCATATTTGTTTAAAATACTTTTTGCTAATATTTTTTGTTTTGAATAATTTCATCGAATGAATTTTGTTTTTCATTGTTATTAGTAATACAATTTATGAAGAGATAAGTTGTATAACTATCAATATAATTAATTGGCACAAACCATTTAAAAGAAGTTCTGTCGGAGTGATATTAAACAATGGAAGCTCAACAAATGTGGATTTTTTTAAACATGTTTTATTGAAATCGCCTAAAGAAAGATGAATAAAATTAAGAAATTACATAACGATCCAGCTTGTGAAAACTATTGTCAAAACGATAGACACACTCATAATTGGTCATGAAAAACAATATGTGTGTGCGTTATAGCTGATAAGGGCTATCGCACATTATACAGAATGATATGATATTAAAAAGAAGTGACCTTTTATCTTTGTTTTACTTTGAAAAAGTGAAATTAGTTAATAACATGCTTCATACATAGATTTAAAAAATCGATATTTTTCAACCTTATTTTACCAAATAGAGTAAAAATAAAGCACTATTCCTAATATTAAATAAGATTATTAAAGTATTCATTCGACTGAATGTTGAATTATGATTTGTCAATCTGAAATCGAAAGATATTCACAAGCTTTCTTTTTGTGTAGAAAAAAACAACTGTAAAACAAATAAAATAACGACTTGTGTTGAAATCAAATATGTGATTAAGTACAATGGAATAGGTCAAAAAAATTTTCTGAACTCTTTTTGTAAGACCTATTTTGTTATAAGATAAGCTTATAGACCATGATAAAAAAAGATTCTTTGTAGCTAATAGTTCGTCACGGATGAAAGGTTGCAAAAGAACATAAAAGACAATTTAATTGATATACTTTTTTTATTCATTCTATCATGTTTTAAACTGATTCTATGCATTACTATAAAGAAGAAACATGTAGTAATTTTATTCTAAATATATATAATACTCCATTTATCTTTTAAGAAAAATTGTTCTCGCGTAGTTCGTTTCATTTGGTAACTGTTGAATGATTTGTGAGAACAGTGTGCACGAGAGTCTGTTGAGTCCAAGATTTTCGGATCCGGATCCGGTCAAATTAGACTTTGAAACTCAATGAAATTTTCTAATCGAAATTGGACAGCCGCCCCGAGGATACGAGATATTCTTGTTTCAATTTTTTGTATTCGATGACTAGTGCATCATACACATTTCTCAAACGACTAGAGTCTATCGGATCCAAAATTTTCGGATGCAGACCTGATTGAATCCAGGACCAATCCGAGAGGCTCTAGTATACACATGTACATCAAGCGTTACAAATCAGTGTCTTTTATATTGATAAAATTCTATTAATACAATTTCATTAAAGAAAAAAACAAAATCCACAAAGCTTAATCTGTTTGATTGCATAACAGTATGACTTTTGTGTAAATTATTTTCTTTTTAATGCATGACAGTGTGGGACTCGGATCGGGTCAGACCCGTGGTCGGGTCGGATCAAGGTTCGCTAAACTCGGGTCGGGTCACAAAAAAAGTGACTCATGTCAGACACTGATGCGTGGACATGAAAACAATGAAGACCGATATAAAATATTAGTAATCGATAATGCTCTATTCTAATTTATTCAAAAAGTTATAAATCATTTAGATAACAGAGAAGTCTGTCGCAGCACAGCAGTCGTTTGTTTTATAGACATTGTAAAATAGCATGAATCTACATGGAATTTCAATGTCCACAAATGTAACGCTCTGAGACTTGATGAACCTCATGAATTAATAACAACAGTTATAGTTCAGTACAAGTATAGCAGTGAAATTCGAAAATATTGTTTTTTAAATACTATCATGACAGAGCAAACCTATTTTTTTTTATAGCTCATTGCGGAGCACGAGCTTTTCGTTGCTATCATTGTGGCAGGATTTCAACCACAATGGACATCTTTGTTAGATGACCAAATAAACTAACCATAGTCTTTACGTAAATAAGATAATATTCTATCAAAAAAATCTGACATTTAGATATTACTGTTTATTTAATGCGAATAATATTTATTATCAAAAAAAAAAATTCTTACGAAATACGATGAAATCTAAAATAATGATTTTGTGTGCTATCATTATCACCAACTGATACAATAATACGTTTTCCCCGTGCTTGTAATCGTTTAGCATTTGAATAACAAGGTCGAATATAAAATTGATTCTCATTATCAATTTTTTCAAAAGTAAATGTTGAACATGAACGAAATGTTTCTTTTCGATGTGTTGAAAGAATAGATGAAGGTATCCAATGTTCTTCAGGTTCATTGATTGGTAAAACTGTTAAAAGATGTTGTGTTTGTTTTTGACGTAATTCATATTCAAGACAACATTGATTATTATCAATTTGTTTTATAGAAAAAATATGTTCACAATGAAATTCCTTTGGCATTATACATAAATCATTTTCACTATCTGTTAACCACTCACCAGTTGGCACATATTCAATCATATATAAACCATTAGGAAGATAGTCACTTTCAGAGAATCGTTTTAATAAAATAAGATTATTCATTGTTGATAAATGCAATAGAACTGACGATGCTATTGGAGTTTTTTGAAATTCATCATTTCTACATTTTTCAAGTAGACGATGACTAATTTTTTCACCGACGATTTTATCATTAAAAATAAAATTTAATGACATAAGTTTATGATGTATTAAATTTGCTACATAATGACGAATGTCTTCTTTTTCAGAACAACCATAAATAGTCAATTTATCTAAATTAGGACAATAAGTTTTTATTGATTTAATATATGTTGATAAACAATATTGATAACCAATTGATAAATAACGAAGATTAAATCCAATTAATGGTAAAGCAGTTGATAAACAATATTGAAAAATAATATCATCATTAATTTTTGTTAAATCAAATTGTTTTCCAATAAAATATTTTACAGGTAACGAGAAATGATTACTCAATTCTAAGAACGAATAAGTAATATGTGGTTTATGAAGATATTTGAAAATTAAAAGAAATATTTCTGGTGGTAAATTGACCAAAGATATTATTGGCATAATGAAGAAGCTAAAAAACAACAACAAGTGAAAGAAAAATATATGTTAATTTATGTTTTGGACTCTGATAACATATGAAAGAAGAAAAGAAGAAAAGTAAAATATACCTTGATTATGAGTACTGATAACTCTCATGTCTTGTTGATATTTTATCTTCATATAAGTCCAAAGTAAAATAAAAAATAAAAAAATAAATTTCCATTGAAAATCTTGAATCTCGACATCAATTTTCATTCTATGACAAAGAAATTTTGTTGCTCGATAGATTTATTCATATTATAGTATTTGTTTTTTTTTGTTCAAATATGTAATAAGTTTTATTTCGAGTAATTACAATTTATGTAGAGTAAAATCATAAGAACAGATTATTTTTATGCCATATGGCAAATAAATACAACAGATGAATGAAGAAAATGTCGAACGTTGGTATCTTTATAAATGTTTTTTTTTTTTGTAGCAAAAAATAATAATAGTTAGAGAAGACAAAAACAGGATGATAATGGATTTTCTTCCAAACAAGAAATTACTAGTTGCTCTTAAATTATTGTGTTAATTTATTTCAAAATTATTCTTTATTGTTTGTTTTACGATATGTATAAGAAAATATTATTTACTATTAGAATATCTCTATGAGAACTCAATCGCGTTGGACAAAATGATCACTGATTGTACTAAAAGATTCAGTGAGGATAGGACTTTTAATTCGAACCATATCCTTTTTTTGTTGAAAGGGTTAGAATTAGAAACGTTTTTCGTTTTTGATAGAGATTGACTCAAAATAACTGGAGGCTTGAAAAACAAAAAAACTTCATAAATCTTTAATGTACAATTTCAATCAATTATTTTCAATTGCTTATTTCGCTAAAACAATATCGAAAACGAAACTTAAACGATATTCAGATTTCTCAAAAATAGGCATATTAAATCATATTAATTTTGACTTCAGGTTTAAAACAGATTTGAAATTCATTTATGTCCTGAGTACATATCAATCATACAAATACTACAAAATCATTTTTGATTCGTTGATTTTTGCGAACAGCTGAATTGCTCTTTATACCAGCGTCATGTATTCGATAGAATGCCAATATCTCTACAATTCTAATAGTGTACAATGCTAAGCGTATAATCGGGGTAACTTTGTTAAGTATATGTTTTCATTTTTATCTCTTAAAGTCACATGAAGTGAAAATCAAAAGCTTCTACGAATATCGAACTTCGATTTGCATGAAGTTTGCCGAGTTTATAGAGTTACGAAAAATGGTGTTTTTTGCTTGTTACTTTTTTTCCAGTACTCACCTATGTCATCTATTGACAAAGTTTATTATCAATAAATATCTTGATAGAGAGTTTTTTAGGTGTTTCTTTAATCAATGGCGAAGTTCTCTGGAGATAGATTTACTAAAGTTTCATGTGTTATTACACTTAATTCAATAAGATTCACTATAAATATGTATAAAGAACTCAAGATAGAAGACTTTCAAATTAAAATTATATAAGAATTCAGACGACGCTTATTTGAATACTTCCATCATACCATATTTCCCTACTTTTTGTGATCTGTTCTTGCTTCCATTTCTTTATCAAAATTCCAACGAATCTACACTATTAAATACTATTGAATAGCGTGACTGAAGCTCTACAATATATTATAAAACTATCGGAAATCTTTTATGTGAAGATCAGAATTTGTATATGAAGAAACACTACGAATTTGATTGCTATTTTTGAAGAATATTTTCCGTCAACATATACCAAGACTATTGTATTACACGACAACAATAACAGTCTAAAATATGCGACAAAATTGAATATTTTCGGTATAATTAGAAATAAGGCGTGTACATTGCTTTAACGTAAAATAATTAAATATCATATTCATCATTAGTTTCTTTCTAGTATTAGATCAACTGTACATGGTTAGATTCATATTTACCATGAAAACTTAAGTTGATTAGATATTATCGGGATCTTCGAAGGAATACCTAAAAAAACTCATTACTCAGACATTTACTGATAATAATGACATATGTCACTACTAAAAAAGCAACAAATGACAAATCTTTTTTTTTGATTAAAATCATCAGTTTTTGTAACTCTATAAACTCAGCAAGTTTCATACAAATCGAAGATTCGACATTCGTATGAACTTTTAATTTCCGTTTTATGTGACTTTAAGAGATAAAAATGCAGATACATATTTAATTAAGTTGACTCAATTGTTTAACTGGATTAAACATACTCAGAATTCTATATTATTAGAATTGTAAAGCAATTTATGCTCCATCGAAGGCACGGCATTACTAGAAAGAGCAGTTTAGCTGGTCACAAAAACCAACGAACCAAAAGTGATTCTGTATTATTGTATGATTGATGCGTAGTCAGGATGTAAATGAATTTTCAAGATTTATTTTTCAAAACTAAAGTTAAATTAAATATAGTTTGATGTGTTTATTCACGAGGAATCTGGATATCATCTAGATTTTTGTTTTCGATCTTATTTTAGTGAAATAAACAATTTGAAAACAATTGATTGACGTTGTTCAGAAAAGGTTTGTGAAGATTTTTTGTTGTTTTCACGATACAAATTATTTTGAGTCTGTCTCTTTCAAAAAGGGACAAACGTTCTTAATTCTAATCCTTTCACAAAAATACGGTTCGAATTAAAAAATCCTACAGATATTGAAAGCTTTTGGTAGAATCAATAATGACTTTTTTGTTCGACATGATTGAATTTCCATAGAAATACTCATTATTATAATTGTTAAACAGCATGAAATCTAGATTTTATTATGTTAGTTTTTTACAACTGAGATGTCATTCACAGTTTGTTTGGCTTTTTGACTAATTTCTGATATTTCTGAAAGCATTTTCGAAACTAGAATAATATGAATACATATTTGTCATACTAATTTTTTTATAAATTTATCTTAATTGTGGTACATGTAAAAGATACTCATTTACCGATTAAATTGTGATATACACGAGTAATTGTATTGTTTGTTTCGAGTAAAATGATATAATTTTCTTGTTTTTTTAACATTAAATATAATATAAAGAAAAATTATATTCAAACCTTTTTAAATACCAATGAATGAAATTCAAATAGTACTGTAAAGAGAAATTGTCCTTAAATATTGAGTATCCTTTGACCTGATGATGTAGTATGTCTGGGTTAAAGATTTAACATATGTTTCGGTAAAAGAAAAATTAATCGATTCTCTTATGTTCTATGAATCACGAAAAGAATTGTTTCTTTTTACATATACATGCAATAAAAATTTTCTTTTTTTTTCTCTTCATATTCAAATCATACTCTATATGAAAAACTAATTTTTTTTTCTTAATGTTCTCCCATTTCGTTTAGTATAACTGTAAAATAAATTTTATCTTTATTACCATTAATAAATATAAACGATATATATCAACCACATTATTGACTTATATATATATATATGTCTTTGTTTTTTGATAATCAGCTAAATCCTTTTTTTTACCATACACTTATTATAACCATCTTTTATGGTCTTTTATATTTGCATAATCTTGAATCCTAGATAATCTTATTTTATAAAGAAATATAAAAAGGGTGTGCACTTCTTATTCAGCATCTTTCTGTTCGTATCGTTATATAAGTCACATATACAGTCTTAATTCAAAACTTTTCAATGGCTAGCAGTGGTGTTGATGCGCTCAAAGGTACATGGGACTATGTATGTATGAGACATTTTGTATTGTTGTTTTAATTTAATATGTTAATTTTTCTAAAAATAGGTTGATAGCGAAAATTTTGATGATTATATGAAAGAGCTTGGTGTTGGAATGGCAGCACGCTTGGCAGCGAAAGGAATGAAACCGCGTCTTGTTATTAATGAAAACGGTGGCAAATGGACAGTACGATCGGAAAGTTCACTGAAAACAACATCATACGATTTTACACCAGGTGCTGAATTTGATGAAACAACACCTGATGGACGAGAAGTTAAAGTATAGTTATACATTTATATTACTTCCGATTGTTATTTCTTTATTTTTTGTTTTTTGGTATAGTCGACCATTAAGTTCGAAGGTAATCGATGGGTTCATACAACAACCGATAAAAATGGAACAAAATCTAAGGTCACACGTTATATCGATGATAAAGGTCAACAAATGATTGTAAGACACTTTTCATATTCTCTCTTTTTCTATTTTAATGAAATATGTTTTTATGATAGGAAATGGAATGTGGTTCAGTGAAAGCTCGTCGTTGGTATAAACGCGCCTAATAAAGGGCTTTCCATACAAATCAGAACTGTTGTGATTAAATATCAGTTTCGTTTCTAAATGAATTCCATAATTTTGATTATAATGTTAAAAACACTTCCCGTTTTATAGAGAGAAAAACTTTTCATTTTTTATTTGATTAGAAAATAAAATTTTTTAAACAGGCCATTCTTAAACTATGTTGTATTTTACAAGACACAATTCATTGGTATATTTTCAAATTCTTCTGTTCTATACGAAGAAAATGTTGTATATTGTTTATAAACGCATGGATTTAGAATGAAAAGAAGAGAAACTCTTTTTGAACTTTAATTATTATTTGTTAGAAACTTGTATTGAATAATTACAAAATAGCAAAGAAATCGTTTGAAATTAGTTTCTGTTTTGATTGTTCAAAAAACAAGTGAACTATCTGCTCCTAGCGTTTGAATGTTGTTGTGTGGGTGTAGAAGTCTGCTCTAAACTGATATCAACATTCTATAACTATTCACATCCTATTCAGAAAACTATAGAAGCAAAAGATGTCGTATGAAATGCAGAAGATGTAAAAAAAACGTTCTCAGTGACAATTTGATTATTAAATATAGATGAGACCTTGCATATTTTTGTTGTCACAAGATACAAGTGCCTGCCCCTTTTCTATTTTTCATAATCTCCTGATAAAATTCATTTGCAATTCTTATCCTATAATGAGATCAGAAATGTATATACAATAGAACATGCAAAATTGTATGCAAATATTGAATATTTTTACACTGTATCTTCCACATTCTTATGTCTGAAAGATTTCATTAATTGTTTTTCTTTACTTGATGGACGTTTCAATCAAATTCATACATTATTTCATGTTAATTTTTTTTTTCGCATTTTTTCTTCACATCTAACAATCAATAATAAGGTAGCTTATTTTTAATATCTTATTCAACTGAATGAATAAATAATATTCTATTTCCCAGAGAAATTAACTCAAGTTCAAATGTGTTTCGTTGTTTTATGATTCAGATACACATATTTATGATGAATTAATCGTACTATTTTTATAACGAATGTCGAAATTAGAAAAATTTGATTTGTATCTTATTGTTTGTGATTAAAAAAAACATTTGTTGATGGTAATAAGTTGAAAACAAATATTATGAATTATATGATACAGTTAAATAAATTTTCATTTCATATTCATTCATCGAGTTATTTTGATTTATCATCAGATGAAGATATTTAATATATGTTCAGAGATTTTAAAGATAATTAAATTATTTCGTGTGTGGATTATTTCCAAGAAAACTAATATAGTTAATGTCATATATACCCATATCTATATAAATTGAAATATTACAAAAATATAGCAAATAATTTTCTATGCGAATTATTAAAATATGTTCGTGAATATCTTTGTTTGATGAATGTCTTTTTGAACATGTATTTTCTCTTTGAATTACTCAATCATTTCTATTGTTGAAAGAATGAATTGTAATTAATCAACAACGACAGAATAATTAAACGATGTAGAAAATCAAATTCAAGATTTATAAATCATTGAATATTTTCATTTTACTGATCTTGATCTTCATGAGACTCATGATGATTATATTGAGCAATTTTTATTTGATGTCAATAGGTTCTTACCAAACGATGTTTATCTTCATTTCGATTATCAATCATTGAAAAATAATAGCACAAAATTTTAAAAGAGATACGATATGGATTAGTTATTCAAAAATTCAATTATCTCTATAGAAATAATATTTATCGATTTCGAAAATATTTTCAAGACTATTTTCTTGATACAGATGTAGTTAAATTTTGATTGTTATGAATGTTACTCGGTGTCATATGACATTAAATACGGTTTTTTAAATCGAAAAAACGAAGAGACGATTGAAAAGTTGCGAAAACAAATATGTTAGAGCAATCCTTACTAGATGAAAACATTGAATAACTGCTTTATTAATACAGAAATATGTTAAACACAACGAATTTTTAAATTATTTATACATTTTTATAGTTTTCATTTTTTCAGTTAAATGAGAGAATATATAATAGACTTGATATTTTAAGTTGTGCCTATGACGGTTTGTATGATAAGGGAGCAAATTTTTTATAGTGAAAAAAAACTTTTATAAATATGATTTGTACATAACAGTCTATATAACTTCTAATTATTATTTAATATTTCAGTGTAGAGGAAAGAAAATGTCGAAAACTGCGAGCAACAAATATTTCGTTGTAACTAGAACAACAATTTTGATGGGCGATTGTGGCAAAGAATTAAGTCTAGTTCAACTCCGATAGGTACTTTAAAAGTCAAATCAATCTTAGTCTTTTTACAAAAGGATAGAGTTCAGTGATTCTAAAAAACTGGAATCAACTTTTAAAAATTTGTTAGAACCAGAATAGTTAAATCATCAGATGGATACAAAAAATTCTTACATCTATGTTGAGAAATCTTCATTTATTCATTTGTGAGATCAAACAGTGAAGATTTCTCAAAATATATTTAAAATTTTTGTATCTATCCGATGATTTAACAATTTCAGTTCCACATGATATTTTGGAAACCGTATTGGAATCTTTAGGGTGTGAGTGATTAGAAAATCCACAGCACTCATCCCATAACCTAAGGTTCTATAGTTTGATTATGTTTAATAGTTAGGATAATGTCTGTTTTCATCAAATATATCATTAAGTTTTTTATAGGTTAACTATATTTATAAAGTGATTTCTGAATGCTCTGTTTTTCAGAATTAGAAGCCATGCTTTGTACGTTTACGACATATTCGCATTTCGTACAATGTTTCTAGTGAAATTCTCTAATTTAGTACAAAATCTGTTATTTTTTCATTATAAATTTTGACAACAAGCAGACACTAACTATATATATATATATATATATATATATATACATCAGGCACAACTTGTTTATTGTTTTTTATATGACAAAAAAGACAAGAGTCTGTTTTTGTTCTTGTAATAACTTTTTTCTTTGGTGTCATAAATAAACTGACATGAAAAACTCAAGTACCAATTTAATAATATCTTCTTATAGATTGTTTCTCTTATGTCACATAAGGAAACATGGCTTCGAAAACTTAGTCCGTCGAAGTTGTCGCTTAACAATCCGTTCTTATTTTTTCTTCTTTCTTTTATCCTGACAGCGACGACTATCTTCGTCGAGTCTACGAATGTATGTGAATACTCATGAGTATTTGTCGTCATTTTTTTTAACCAATTACAAAACGCAGCTCTTTCTGGTTTTTTATTCTTCATCTATCTCATTATCTTTTTGTTTTCTTTTTCTAGCACGTCTTTCTTATTGGAATGATCTTAAGCTTTTGAAAATTATTTTTTTCTAGTAAAATGTTATAAGATTATTGATAAATTTTCATTTAAATTCTTTTTTTTTATAAAGGTCATCATTGTTCATAATTGAATAAATATCGTTATGGCTAATAGTGGTATTGAGGCACTCAAAGGTAGCTGGGATCATGTACGTATGAGATATTTTGTATCTTATTAATTTAACATAGCATTTTTCTTGAACAAATAGGTTGATGATGAAAATTTCGATGAATTTATGAAAGAACTTGGTGTCGGATGGGCAATGCGTATGGCAGCTAAAGCAGTGAAACCTCGTCTTATTATTAGTCAAAATGATGGTAAATGGAATATAAAATCAGAAAGCACATTCAAAACTGTCGCCTATGATTTTACACCTGGTGTTGAATTCAATGAAACAACACCTGATGGACGTGAAGTTACAGTATGTATAGTTTCTTTTTTTTCACAGAGATTCTGCGTTTTGCATTGATTTCTTTGTTTTATTTTTTAAAGACAAATATCACTTTTGAAGATAATAAATGGGTGAGTACAACAATTGATAAAAATGGTAAAAAATCTGTGGTTACACGTTATGTTGATGATAGTGGTCAACAAATGATTGTAAGTCACTTTCTTTTATATGTATTTGTTTTTAATCTTATGTATGTTGTCTCTGATAATAGAAAATGGAATGTGGTCCAGTAAAAGCTCGACGTTGGTATAAACGTGTTCAATAAATACATAAAATTATAAATTTCAACAACGATACGAACTAGATTTTTCTTAAATGTTAGTTATGTATATATATGATTTGTGTTAGTGAAGAAAACATCTAAAAGAAATTTTCAAATATTTTATCAATAATTTCTTCTGAATGTCTATCCTTTACCCTAAATCTGGTACCCAGAATGCATCCCTAAATCGAATCCACATTTGTGGATAATAAAACGAAAATTAATCCAGATTAGGGATTTTGATTTAGGGATTTTCTAATTTAGGGATTTTTTATCAATTGATGACGGACTTCACTCTTTGATAACGAACTGGTGACCAGTTATTTTTTACAATATCTGGAACTGGTCACCAGTTCTTTAGCAAAAATTAAAATCATTAAATATCTACTATTATTAATCTTGGCTTATTAAATATGTTTTTCGACAGAATAACTGACTAATGAAGGTAGTTTTAATACAATTATCACTCCTACAACAGATACTTATTGCAAGTTAAGTGACAATCACCAACTGCTCTAATATATGTATCATAAACTGTACGCGTATAAAACTACTATCAAGCTTACAAATTCTTTCTACATTCAACATTCGTGAAAACACTATTAAATGCTATTTTCTGCATAACCTTTTTTTACATATCAAACCAATAAAATTCGAATTTTTTCGCAGCCATTAATAACATCCTAGTATTATCATCAGCTCAATATGTGTTACAAACAAAAAGCGCAATAAAAAACTTATCCACATGTCACGCGTCGTTTTAGTGAATTCCGGTCACCAGATTCAAAACATAATGCATAGAGCCAGAATCGTAACAGATTCATTTTATTTAATCGGTCTCATTCAGTTCAATGCATTATAAACTTGTGTGGTTGAATCACACAAAAATGAATCCAGTTACCAGATTCTTAGATAGCAGTTTTCCGCTTATTATTTGAATATCACTATAATACAACCGATCACCAGATTCTATGATAGCTATTTACAGCAGTTATTAGTTCGAAATCAATGTGATAGAACTGGTCACTAGATTCTATGATAGCTATTTACAGCAGTTATTAGTTTGATATCAATGTGATAGAACTGGTCACCAGATTCTATGATAACTATTTACAGCAGTTATTAGTTTGATAATATCGATGTGATAGAACTGGTCACCAGATTGGATAATAGCTGTTTAGTGGAGTTATCAGTCCGATATCAACATGATAAAACTGGTCTCCAGATTCTATGATAGCTATTTACAGCAGTGATTAGTTTGATATCAATGTGATAGAACTGGTCACCAGATTGTACGATAACCGCTTAGATATGTTACCACTTGAAATAAACTTGGCACTTTCGGAAATAGCCATTTCTATAAAAAAGAAATACCATAAAAAATGAGTAGTATTTCGAAATTTTGGTTACTGAAAGTCAAATTTCAAGAAAAACAAATATGATATTCGAAGTCAGCATGCAAAAATACACTAGAAATTCTAGTTTTCATTGTAAATTATTTTCATCGAAATTTTGACCTGTAAGGGATTATCAGTCAAAATTTTAGGAATAGAAGGCTGAGGGGAAGTAGGGTAAAAATTTTGGATGAAAATAATTTACAATGAAAACTAGAATTTCTAGTGTATTTTTTGCATGCTGATTCCGAATATCATATTTATTTATTTTTTTGAAAGCCGACTTTCAATAATCAAAATCTCGAAATACTACTCATTTTTATGATATTTTTTATAGAAATGGCTCTTTCCGAAAGTGTCAAGTTTCTTTCTAATACAATAAATGTCCACAGTTTCATTTAGTGTTTTAGTATCCTCACATGGCCATCAACCAAAAAATAAATAAACGAAAACAAATCGAGCGCGGGAGACGGGGAGAGTATAGCCTATGAAAAAAGCGCCACTTCTTTTTTGAATGAATCTTATAGTAAGAAAAGAAGAAAAAAAAATGACGTAATGTATGTTTAGAGAAAAAAAAACAGATAGAAATGATTAAGTACATTCAATGAAACATAGTTAACAATAGAAAAGAGAACGAAAACTGTTAACACTCTCTTAAATCAATTATAATTCATAAAAAATAGCATAATTTCTTCGCTTAAACATGACCAAATGACTGCAAAAAAAAGTTCTAAAATATTTCCTCATTTTGAAATAAACAACACCAAAAATAAAAATAGTTAATGTAAAGAAAAACATATGAAACACTATAAAACAGTAGTAAGATAATAAAATCTATATAAAATGGATCACAAACGAAGACGATTTCTATTTTTCAAAGTGCAGGAAAATAATCTCTTTAAAATTATTCTTTTCTAAATATGATCTTCGATTCAAATTTGATAAAGATTTTTTACTGATTTGATCTGAAATTTTCATTGAAAGATTCTTTTCAAACGATTATAAGTAATATATTAATAGATAAAATTATTCTCTTACTAGCGAGAGTCCATGCATACTGCACGAATGCTTTTTTTTCCTGTAAAATTTCACATCTATCCTTTAGCGTTGATTCGGTAATAGACAATCAGACAGTTCGCATTATATATATACATATATATATATAGAGAGAGATCTCATAGTCTTATCCCTTGTAGCCTTATATTCTTGTGGTATTACTTGTTATAGTCTTATTCCTTTATTCCCTTATCTCTTATATCCCATGCAACATCATCTACTTATCCGCTATACTGTTATCTCCTTATACTCTTTTAGCTTTATCGCTTATGTCCCTGTAGCTTTAGCCTCTTATCCCCTTACCAGCTTATAGCCTCATATTCCTGTAGCCTTATCTCCTACCCGTTACAACCCTATAGGCATTGAGGACCTATAAGTACCTACATATGATAGCTCTTGAGGACCTATGAGTACCCTCATATAATAACTCCTGTGGACCTATGAGAGTACCTCCATATAATACCCCATGAGACCTATGAGCATCCCCATAATATAGACCTTGAGGACCTATGAGCATCCCCATAATATAGACCTTGAGGACCTATGAGTACCCCCAAGGGCAAAAAAAGTAGGGACTTCGGTCTTGAAGTCTCATGAAATCTTGAAATTTTTGTGAAGTCTCTGAAAGCCTCATGAAGTCTTCTGAAGTCCCATGAAGTCTTGTGAAATCTCTTGAAATCTTGAAGTCAGCTGTTTCCCCCTTGAGTACCCCAATAGGATAGCCTTTGAGGACCTATGGGTACCCCCATAATATAGCGCTTGAGGACCTATGGGCACCCCAATATAATAGCCCTTGGCGTCCTCCCCTTATAGCCTTGTTTGACCTTTAATCTTTGACCTTTGATCCGGCACAGAGAAACACACACATAGATACACACTGAACATTATATACATATATAAATGTTTATTTATTTAGATTTGAATTGTTTCATTAAATGAATGTATTCTTTATCGAAATTAAATTGAACAATAATTCAAAGTATTAGTTGACACTTGTGCTATGAAAATACATAAAATTTGATAATACAAAGTAAATCAAAATCAAAAACCATTGTTTTTTATGATTATTGTCTATGATTAATTTAGAACATTTATTCAATTTGCTTCATAAAATTTATATTCGTCAAATATTTAATCTATTTGAATTATTATTTTCTCAAATTGTTATATCAGCTACATTACATACAAGTATTTCATTAACTGTTTATTTTGCTATTCAAGTTCAATATTAGAAAAGAAAAGAATTTTTTTTTTCTTTAATCGATATTTAGTTTCAAGAATGATAAATCATAAAATAATTTTACAAACATATGAATGATCATCAACATTATAACGTGTTGAACGCCTTCGTTCATATATATATCTCATGATGAAATACAAGACAATATGTTACATAATGAAAGAGATTTATTCGAAGAATATCATGATGCTTTACATCATTTAGTTCAACAACAAAATTAAACTAATAAAAAATAAAAATTTTCTTTCTTTTTTTTTTCACTAATTTATTTTTATCAATTATTTTTTGATTAACATGATAACAATGACCAGATATAAAATGTTAAAATTTAACAATTTTTTTATGATTATTGATATCAATCATTTTTGGACACAATATTTTGATTATGAAATGAAGATATGAATAAAACAAATCAATATTATTTTTCATATTCGAAATTATTTTGATCTGATGGTTCAATTCAAACTATAATAATGTGTATCGTTTTATTCTTTTATTATTACAAATAATAATATAATAGTAATAATCATTATAAACTAGTAAATGGAAATGAATCTTATCGATCAAAAACAACGCATTGTATCGAAAATAATATTGATAACTATGAATGTAAAATAATTAAATATTGCTATATTTATTTTTTATTTTCATACATTTACCTGAAATAAATATTGATTAATATGCACAAATATAAATAAAAGATTTTCTTTGTATTTATTGGATTGTTTGTCTCTTTTTCATTCCTATGTTTATTTAATTGACATTAATTAATTTTGAGGAATGAAAAATATCAGATGAGATTCAAAAGATTTCAATAATTCTTTCTTATCAGGCTATATACGTTTTTAATACATATATCTCATAGGATAAGAGTAATTAGTTTTTAGAGTCAATAAAATCCTACTACAGCATTATTTGAATTCTTCCTTATAATGACTTGTAGAAATATATAATGATTCTATGTACAATGAATTTCATTAAAATACTTGCTAATTTATTTGTAGCTAAATGCAATTATATATACATAAACATATGTAAAAACTGAAAATAAAGAACAAGGATATATATAAAGAAAGGAAAAAGATAACTGGAATGTAATAAAAAAAAAAAAGAAAACGAATAAATGTAAGAAAGCATTCTAACAAGGAATTCATATTCCTCATGTATGTGTACATCTTTCTTTTTCTCTTTTCTTCTTTCTTACGATCGGTCCATTTCACTCATTTTATAGGAATTCTGGATCTTCGGCAATGAGACTTTTGCCAAATAGCACTTTCGCCAGTGACGAAAGTCCACTATACTTTCGTCAATAGACTTATTGGAATATCGCCAATTGGCGAAAGTTCATTGTACTTTCGCCAATATCTCTCATAGAATTTCGCCACTTGTATTGTGAATTAAACTCACATATATCTTATACTAATATTGTTTTGTGACGATTGGCAAAAGTTCACTATACTTTCGCCAATACATGCCCTGGAATTTGGACAATTGACTAAAGTACTAAAGTACACTGAACTTTTGCCAATATACTCTTGGACTTTCGCCATTAGCGAATGTTCTATTGATGAAAATTTTTTTGACGAAGTTCTGGTAATCCATTTTATACATCTGAATCAATCTAATACGGACTATCACATAACACTTCATCAATCCATTCAATAATAAAATAAATGTGAAAATCTCGGATTTATATCCGAGAGTTCTGTGTACTTCAAAAAGTGAATGAGACAAATCGGTCACCCTAGAATGTCTGGATATAAAAATTTGCCTGGCAAACCTTTTCTATAAATCCTTGAATTCCATTGCCTACTGCACAACCAGTAGGACTTGGGAGCGTATACAACTCAGATTTGAACGCTTCACCTTCATTTACCCTAGGAAAGTCGTTTTTCCTATAACTTGATTTCTATTGGTTACTGTTCAATCAATAGGATTTCAAGGCAAATGGAGCTCAGATTCGAGTTCTCCACCCCAAAAAACCTCGAACTATCATCTCTGTGATCGAAAGACTGCTCTAATTGTGGACCAGTTGGAGCGTAGACACAAACAAAACTAATGCCTGCTTAATTATCTTTGCAATAGATGAGTTAGCCTTCTTGTTTCTTTATGTTTTATATACCATTTTGTAGCTCGTGAAATTCTCTATCGAATGGTATATAATAGTTGAAGTTTTATTTGCTTATAATACTAAGAGTTTTTTACGAAAGTGAGGAGAGGTCGATTTTCCTATAGGAAGCCAAAGGGAAAAATGACTATTTTTTCAGTAACTCAGGAATGGCTCGGCCAATCATGCTCATCTTCGAACTCGACCGAGATATTGTTAAGACGGAACTGTGTAGAAAATTTCATCGCAATCGGACTCTCCTTTCAAAAGTTATCGGATAAACGGACGGACGGACGGCCGGACACACTGACCGATTTTAGTAGTGTACTCACTTTTTGAGTACACAAAAACATTAATGAAAAAAAACAATAGACAAAGATTACTACTAACAAAATTTTTTATTCTATCTCTGTTCATTTATGCACATCATCTTAAAATGTATTTCACGATAAAGGAAATTACATCATAAGAACCATATAAATATACAATTCATTCGTATGAACAATTCAAGTAAGCTATCTAGTTTGACATTATTCTTTTCCCAACAAACTCTGAACAAATTTGACGAAAAAAAAAGAAAAGAAGGAAAAGATAAACTGCATGCATGTAGTATAGTCCAAAGGTCACTTTGGTGAAGAAAAAAAATGAATACCTCCATCATATTTTGCGAATGTAAGCTTATTGTTTTATCACTAATAATGAAACGCCCATAGATTGTATTTATAAGACATTGACAAATACTGCTTTAAAATATCATCGTTGGCTTTAAAAAAGAACTGGAATCTTTCACAAGTTATGAAACAACAAAGTAATTGTTACTTTGGTAAAAAAGTAAACTATACATCATTTTTTCTATTAATGTTCCATATTGTCGTTTGATGAGAATTTATATCAGAGACACATGTTTTTTTATTCATAGAATCCTGAAAATTTTCGATATAAATATTAAGAATTTATTGAAAAAACTTTGATATAATTTTCTTTTATAGCTCGAAACGTTATAGGTTTTGATTGAAGTTAACGATAATACTTTGAAGCAGTGTTTGTCAGCATTTCCCTGATTAACCCTTTAAGGCCCACC
>CAJNOL010000876.1:51062-87625 GCA_905250125.1 Rotaria sordida
AGATGATGAATTTTACAATTTCACTTTGTATAATACAATCTTTTCAAAGAATTTCGAATGTAGTGCTAGAAGCAACGTTCATATTTCACTGTATGAAGAGGTTATTAATTGTCTACACATTTGAACATGTATATTCATTTTTAAACAAGTATTAAAATAGTTTGTAAGATACATATTCAGTGTTCTGATAATTACGACATAGTTGAAACGTACTTCCTTTGTAAATGGAAATGTCGAACAAATAGATACTTGCTTAGTTCAACAATGTTTTTTGTCTATATTTTTTGTACTTCACTATGATTTATTCATATCTGGTGATATTTTTCATCTTTTGATTTATGTATTTTTGATTACGTATATGACAACTTTTTGTTCTTCTCATTTAATTATCATTGCTTTATTGATTATAATTAGCAAACATATTTTGCAACAAGTACAACATATGTGTGAAAACCACCAAATAAATAATTGTACGTTTAAATCAAAATGAAAGTTTTTGAACATATAAACAATGTACCATGAGATGGTAGGTTTCAAATTCCCAACGGAATAATTATCAACTATTTTTTCTATGAAAATATTGACAAAAAAAAAACATTGTTAGTCTTTGATATATATATATGCAAAAACATAAATAATTTTATGTACCATGCATTAGATATAATGATATAATACAATGTTTGATTCAATGAGTTTTTCATAGACAGGTATTTCTTATTGCTCTATTCGTCAAGATTGTTGTCTAATATGAAAGTGACTCTGTGGTATATGGCACCATTTCAATCATTCTAGATCGTTTTGTATTCGTTTTCTTTTGTATTTTTAATGCGGTGCGAAACACAGCATTCATATGAGAAGAAATGATGTATGAAACAGAGATGTGCGGTCCACGGGGTTCACCCCGCGGGCCCCGCGGGGCCACGTGGCGACGGGCGGGCGGGGAAGAAAAATTTAATTAAACGCGGGATTAACGGGGCACGGGTATTTTCCGGCACACGGGCGGGCGGGGCGGGGAATAATTTTTTTAAATGACACGGGTCTCGGGCGGAGCGGGTATGAAATACACGGGTTCGGGCGGGTAAACATTTTTTTTCGGGTGTGATGAAAGATCGTCAAAACTTATCACGGGATGTCCTTAGTATAGGTATGTAGTACAAAGTACATATTGATTAATTCATTACTTTCATCCTATTATGTACAAGATTGTCTACCATTTGTTTGTTTCTTTCTTTATCGTCTGTCATACGCAACTTCTACAATCAATTTCTATTAAGTGAATAACTGGACTAAAACTTATTTTATATTTAGAATTATCGTTTGAATTTTTTTGTGAATTACTACTTAGGTCTGACCAAAAGTTCTGACAACATTATATAAAAATATAAAGATAAGGAGGTATCTTTAATTTTATTTTATCAAATTTTGAGGACAGTTGCCATGATTATTTATACCAAGTTTGATCCTTTCCAACGATTAGTTAAAAGTTTTTTGAAGTTTTTTCGAAAAAAGTTTTAGGTATCATGGATACTGCATGAGCTAATCATATTTTATTTATTGTGAAAAGTTAGCAAAATCTTGTTCGATCATATCAGTTGCATTTTAGTACTGCTAGTGATGAGATATAGATTTATTTTAGATAGGTTAGTCATAAGTTATCCGATGCTGGCTGGCTTATTGAAGATGAATCGTCAAAGACTATTGTTCATGAATAAAGATTTTAGAAAATGCTTTGTTTGGTATATCTTTTAAATCAAATATTCCTGAATGTAGATAAAGGTAAGACTGTAAGTCACAAGTATTATACTGAAAACTCTCCAAAACATTTTATTAATGAAATATGGAAACAAACAGAGACATCAGGTTCAAAATATACAAAATTGATTGACGGTCATCGTTGACTTCATACTCATCTAATGTTATTAATTGCATCACAGAAGAAGGCATCAATATAATATCATATCTGTCATATTCGCCAGCCCTGATACTATGTAACTTTTCGCTAACTAATTCTATTAAATGTAGTTTAACTGATTAAATAAATGAAACATGATAAGCCCATGCGATATCTAAAAATTTTTTCGAAAAAAAACTTTTAACAAATTGTTGCAAAGGATCGAACTTGGTATAAATAATCATGGCAACTGTCCTCAATATTTGATAAAATAAAATTAAAGATGCCTACTTATCTTTATATTTTTATATAATGTTGCCAGAACTTTTGGTCAGATCTAAGTATGATCGAATTACATGATTTATCTCCTGATGAATCACTTGATAGGACAGCTTCGTCGAATACTGATCGTTCATCTACAATTATTTCTTCATCTTTCAGTAATTGCTCATCGAGTAATATTAAATGTAATTCGTCAAATATAAAAATGTTTTTAAAAGAACAACCAGAAAAATACGTGCTTGTCACAATCACAAAGTGAATCATTCAAAACCATCTCATATAGACTTGAGTTTTGCTTTTGTGAAAAATGATTATTCATAAAAGGAATGCATCGTTAAAAATAAAGTATTTGGTAAATAAAAAATTTCTTCGGGTTACACGGGGACGGGTCGGGGCCCGTCACAAAAATGGCGGGTCGGGCGGGCCGGTTCAAGAAGCTGCCTGTGCGGGGTACGAGCGGAGCGGGTATAGATTTGCCGGGGCACAGGCGGGGCGGGGATTCTCAAAAAGAATATCCACGGGGTTCGGACGGGACGGGTTTGTGAATTTTACGGGGCGGGCCCCGCGGGGCATGGAAAATCAATGCCCCGCACGTCTCTGGTATGAAATAAGAAATACATGAACTATTGTTGATGAAACTTTGTTTTTTTAGAATGAGTGGATACATTATCATCATCACCAAATATCATACAAGAAGATATTGGAACAAATAACAAGGGATAATCTCAAATAATGGGTACTATGGAACCAAAATCATTAACAAGATGAAACATTTGTGGCATGGTAAGATTGAGTAATAAAAAAGCACAAAGAAGTACAATGATTTTAATAAAACTGGATCAGATTTATGGATAAATAAATAAGAATATACTAAATTGCCTTTTCTTGTCCCATTCTCAAAAAATTTTCCCAAAACTCTTGATCGTTTAATGTCTACAAAGCGTATATGAATGATTCAGAGTTGCTGTTACTTCAGCGATCAATAGTAATATCCAGAACGGCGAATATTCTCTTCAAAGGTAGCTTTGTAACAATTTTTTGTCAGACTGAACTTGAGATCATATATTTATTTTTTCTTTTTATAACAGATCTCATAGTTTTTTCAAATACAGACGAATAAAATAGCACACCTAAAGAGTTTAAACTATGAATAGGAAAAGAATGTCCAAATGAAGGAATGATGAAATCGCTATCGAATTAAACTTGTGTTTAACATATTCAAGTAATTTATATTCTTATGAGTAGGATCAAAACGGGAAATCGACAATAGGAATTTCAAACGCGGAATTTCGGCAATACTACCGAATTTAGAAAACTGCCTAAACCTTGTCGAGAGTACGACCATGCAAAATTTCATGGGATATTTCATTGTCTCAATTCTGAACAATAAATTACTGCATGAAATTTTTTATCGTCGTACTTCAGAAAAGGTCTAAGTAGTTTTAAAAATTAAGTAGAGTTGTCGAAATTCTGTTTCGAAATTCCTATTGTCGATTTTCCAGAGAACCATGAATGGAACTAAATATAACAGAGAACTTTTTTTCAGTATCGCAAATCAAATATCTAGTGCACAGATCATGACTTCGTATATTGAATGAAGAAATATTGTTAAAATTAAATTCTTATTGAATTTTTATGTAGTGATGTTTCATCAACAATGTCGACTTTATCAGACTATTTTCGAACTAAACATATATTTTCTCTATTCTGTTGATAGTGAAACGAACAAAATCGTGACAACAAATAGAGTTCTCTTTTTTGAATTTCTTTTCGTTTTTTTTTTTCACTATCAATAGAATAAAGAAATATGTCCGTATTTTTTTTTATCTAATAAAGTTTACATTGGTAATAAGACATCACTAAACAAAAATTGAATAATAGGAGGAGAAAAATTTCATAAAACTTAATTTTAACATATTTGTACATCTTTCATTATAAATATAAATAAACAGCAAAATCTACTGCTTAACTCTTGATAGAAAACAAAACGACCGGAATCAGCTCAAAAAATATTATTCCTGGTCCTGTTGGATAGAACGCATTGGATTCAAAAATTTCTGGACCTGGACCCAACCGACGAAAAATTTTTAAATCTGGATTCTATTGATTAATCTTTTATAGGTTTCAACTCGCATCCTACTCTTAATAGAATTTTCTGATTCGAATTTGATAGTCATACCGAAGGCACGGTTGGAATTCAGACAAAAACTCATCAAATCCAGGCATTTCCGGACTCAATAAATTTCACCTCTGCAACCACTGTGTAGATTTCTATAAATAAGTTGCAGTATAATTCTGGCTAAAATCAAAGAATCGTAGTTCGTCGAATTTGCCGTTTAAAACGCAGTAGAACGTAATAGAAGAATGTTTTCGAGCTATACGGTAAAGTTCCTCTAGAATGAATATATTAAATATATTATTTAATTTACCATATTTCAGTAAAAGTGAATACAACTTACCAAATTTTTCAGCTTAGGTAATCGATCTCAATCTGAGGATGGTTTTTGCTCATCAACTCTTTCTCTTAATACTGTTACTGAAAATACAACATCATCATCATCATTATTATTATGACTCATTCTTATTTATCATCATATATAACACTTACATTAAGTTCAATAAACTAACTTCAAAAAAGTACAATAACAATAATATCAATAACATCACTACCAATACTTATTCTCGCTCTATCCTGTTCGACTTTATCATTATCTATAATCCTCAAACATGTCATGTTCTATTAAATAATCATTGTAAAAACATAATTATATCACGTTCAATTCGTAATCTTATTCATCCAATTACAATAATCTAACAATCGAAAACAACAACATTACGTCAAATGAAAATCTCTTGTGTGTCTCGATGTCTATCTAATTTACTAATAACTAATAATGAATTATTAACATCATCAAATACTTTATCATTAATAGAAAATAATCAGAACAAAAGAGAATGATGAAACAAAACATAATCTTCTTTATCGTTACGCCAATTAGATAATACAACAAATGATTTTATACTCAAATCGACACAAGATTGTTTTTATTGAACAGTTAAACTTGGTTTAAAACCTTTACTTTTACAAGATATATGAGTATTATGACCAAATAAACTTATTAAATATTCATCAAGTGCATGTTCAATTGAAAGTGTTAGATTCATTAGAAATAACAAATAAATTACAAACATGTACATTAAACGATGATAATATTAATTATAAAGAAATTCAAGTTCGATAAAGTATATCAATACCAGATTGTAAACAAATAAAACAAAACATCAAATTTTATTATCTTTATAGATAGACAATTATTTGTTTTATAAATTTATCTAATACAGTGTTAGCCAAATTAAGATTAATAAGACTGATCATAATTTTTATCGACTCGAAGACAATATCTTCTATGAAATCATATCATGTTCTTTCATCTATTTTTCTTTTAGAATTCTATCTAAAAGTCAATACAGTTTCCATTTATATCTTGTATTGTTCCACTATAAAAATAATATATTTCAATCATATTTACATATGTATATATTCAATCGAACATTGTCGATTGGTCTAATATGGATATAGCTAATTGAGAAATCTTTCTTGCTCTTGATAAAAGTCAAAACAACAAGTCATTGAGTGATTTTATTTGGATCTATGCTAGATCATGTATTATAAGATTTATATCTCTCATTTATATGTGTACATCGAATATCAATTGTTGTTTATTGTTAATTCATGTCGACGATTAGAAAATGTTTATTGTAATATGTTAGAGAGAATGTGAAAGAAAAGAAAATTAACACTTAAATTTCGATAAGCTGACGAGAATAAATCGATTCAATTATTTTTTTGAAAAAAACAAAATTTTTCGATGGATGGCACTCGAAATATAGCTAATTACATATATTTTTCAGACATAATTCTGTTTTATTCAAAATCAATTTTGGATTCACATGTAAAAAAAGCAGAAAATTTATAAAATTTCTTCAATCAGAGTGCTATGTTGGTATTGGTCGATTTGTGTATATAATCACCAGATTCTATACCTTCAGTCCGAATTAGAGTTTTACAAGATTATTTTTTCCATCTTCTTTTTCTACACACGAAGCTTTTCTTCGATCCGACCATACTGTATTCTTTGTTTATTTTAATAGGTGTTTTCATGTGCAATGAACACGGCACCATTGTTTCACAGTTTAATCCTGTTGGGATTAAACTGACAGCTTTTGTGAAACACGATTGAAAACAAGAGTTGAAGTGAATATAAAGTATGTCCCAAAAGCCCCTTCCTAAAAGTTTTTTTTAAATATCTTTGCTATTTTATTTAACTTTATCAACTTCTTTTTTAGATAACAAGTGGAGACACCGAGATTTTTTCAACCGAATGAGTTTCAAAAATATTGCTCAAAGGTACCACCTTTCATCGAAATACAAAACATTAATCTTTTCTCTATTTCCAAAAAAATATTGTGTAAAATTTCTTTTTTAATCGCTTCGATTTCTTCAATTATTTTAATCTTTAAATCGTTCAGATCTTTAATTTTTGTTTTATAAACATTTGTTTTGATGTGTCCCCATAGAAAAAAATCTAATGGTGTTAAGTCAGGAGACCGTGGTGCCCATGAGATGGGGCGACCTCTCCCAATCTATCGATCATCGAATTTGTGGTTGAACTAAGACCGAATTGCTTTCGAGAAATAAGCTGTCGCTCCATCTCGTTGGAAAAACACCGTTTTCCTAAACCTTTTATTCTGTAAGATTGGATAAAAGAAGCTTTGGAGCATATCCAGGTAATTATTTTCGTCGATTGTTGGTTCACCAAAAAAAAACGAATCAACAATTGTCTTGCTTGATATGGCACATCATACAATAAGTTTTGGTGAGTTCATCGCAACTTCTACAGTAGCATAAGGATTTTCTGGAGCCTAAATACGACAATTGTGTTTATGAACCAGCCCTGAAACATGAAATGTTGCCTCATCTGAGAAAAAGATCATACCATCATTGTTGGTATTATCCAAAATCGGGAAAAGAATCTCGGCCATCTCAACGTGTAAATCTTTGTCTTCATCGTACAACACTTGTGTTAAATGCATTTTATATGGTTTATATACTAAAACATCACGCATTGCACGATGAATCACCGACTTTGACATATTAACTTCTTGAGAAACACTGCGAACACTATTCATTGAGTTGTTTAACAGAACTTCTTCAATTTCATCTAGTTTTTCGGATGTTATTAAAGATGGTCTTCACGATCGTTCACGGTCATGTACCGATCCGATTTCAACAAATTTATCATAAATAGCCTTGGTGGTCTTCTCTATACGAATATTTTGCATATTCTCATATTGAAAATGTTGTCTCACTAATGATGGAGATTGTAATCTAGTCATCATGACGACAATTTGAATTCGTAAGTATAAACCAACCGGCATTTGATTTTATATGAATACACATGTGCTAGCTTGGTCTCTCACTATTCAAAAAATAGATACTACTCTCCACACTGACCAGTTTCAATAGAGGGCGTTGTTAATTAAACACATAGAATAAACATTTTGTTTCTTGAAAGCAATTTGCTCTTGATTGAACGACAAATTCGATGGTCGATAAATTTGGAGAGGTCGCCCCATCTCATGGGCACCACGGTCTCCTGACTTAACACCATTAGATTTTTTTCTATGGAGACACATCAAAACAAATGTTTATAAAACAAAAATTAAAGATATGAACGATTTAAAGATTAAAATAATTGAAGAAATCGAAGCGATTAAAAAAGAAATTTTACAAAATATTTTTTTGGAAATAGAGAAAAAATTAATGTTTTGTATTTCGATGAAAGGTGGTACCTTTGAGCAATATTTTTGAAACTCATTCGGTTGAAAAAAATCTCGGTGTCTCCACCTATTATCTAAAAAAAAGAAGTTGATAAAGTTAAATAAAATAGCAAAGATATTCAAAAAACTTTTAGGAAGGAACTTTTGGGACACACTGTAGAATTGAGTTTACTAATCCATATAGATTCTTTCGCCATAAGATGATCATCATTTAAGTATCCTCCTTCAAATGATTCTTCTTCCTTTATACTCAGGGTGAGTAAAGATATCTGTTTTCTATTTTCCTTCTTTTCATCTTTACCAGTTCTCTTTTGTGAATTAAGCAATAGTTTTATTTTCTCAAGTTTATGCATCTTTAGAGTTTTTGACAAAATGTTAAAAACACAGTCTCCAAAAATAAGAAATAAACAAACAAATCAATAGTTTCTGATTTAAAAAAACCGTTGTAAAAGCATTGAAAACTAGTGAAGCATCGGAGTTATTATGATGATTTTTGTTCCTTTATACTCAGGATGAGTAATTTGAAAACATACAATTAATCTATTAAATTCTTCAATACTCTCAATGATTTTATTTGAGTATCAGTTGTAATATTTCCAAGAACATTATTTAAGGATGTCATTAATGTAATGCCATTACCAGTTTCTTTGGTACATTGAAGCTTTACTACAATATATCTTCCGTTATCTCCTTCGTGGTAAATATCAATGTCATAGCCAATGAAAATACCATGGATTACTTCTTTCAACAGACCATCGTTAAAATAATGACTAACAAAATGTTTGTCTGTTGTATAGACACATTGTGCATATAAGCGTTTACTTTGGTCTACATTATTATGAATTTGATTAATAATATTATCACTCAAATTAGTGATATCGAATGTAATGGTTTCACCATGTTCTAGGATTAAGTTGTCTTCGTCATTATTCAAATAGACGGGATAAACATTAAACTTTGTACCAATTATATTTGCATTCTTTTGATATAGATGTAAGGCATTCTTCAAATATCCTAAATTGTAAACGCCAATAATTCCCAAACGTACTTTTGTTTCCTTTACTATTTCTGTTTTAATTTCATCTATTTTACCCAAAAAATAAATGACTTCATTACCTATTTTATCAACCCAACCATGATTGACTAAATTAGCTTTAGCTTGATCGAACAATGTGTCCGAAATATCATTGACGACTACTCTAGAGGGTAATACACGACCTTGCTTTTCAATATGATCTAAAATTGATATTGGCTCTCTTAATCCATCAGCAACTCCCATGGAGATTACATCTTTGATTTGTTCATCTTGATTTGAATCAACACATTTATATACTTGTGACAGTTCAAAATCAGCTTCCGTATATGTCATTGCATTGCCTGAATAGTCCAAGATAGTATTCCAAAATTCTTTAGTATCTTCCATATTACAATGCTATAGTAATTATTATTTTTGTTTGTTTGATTTTTCTAAAAATTTTAAAGAATTTCGAATACATATATAAACTATGAAGAAAACAATTAATTAGAATCTTGAAAAAGTCTTTTAAATAAACCTTATTTTCTTGTTCCTCAATAATTTAGAAGCCAATTTATACAAATAGAAAATCGATTAAAAAGCCATCGAAACTACAAAAAATCTTTATAAATGATGAAAACTCCTTGAAACCCTCAAAACCAAAGGGGATCCTAAAAATCCATTGAGACTTGAAAGGCCGACCTCATTATCGTATTGGTATTGTGGCATGTCTAAAGGGTACCCTTCACAAGCTCTTATACCCTATTTGGTGTGTGGGTGTGGGTGTAGGTTAAGAGAAGAACTAAACCGATACCCACACCCTCACCCAAAGAGCTTGCTCTCGATCAAAATCTACTTCGAATCTTTTTTTTGCTATATGAAGTTAGAGATCACAAGTACCTACTTGTGGAATAATATTGAAATACGCGAAGTTCGTTTTGCACAATTTCTAGTTAATATTTTACTGCATTTATACTGATGAAGATTACTACGGTCTTTCCCAGCATACAATCCTATTAGTATATTTTTATCAAGTAGGTATTTTCTTTTGTTTAAAGTCAAATCCCATGAATCATACTTCATAGTCTTACTTCCTACGCGTCATACGTTGCTTCTGTGAAAAAAGTTTACATTTATATTTAGACACGATGGAAAATTAGATTTCAATACTTTAATTTGCCTACGAATCAACAACATGGGGTGCTTTCATAATGGTGTGAGTGTGGGTGTGGGTGCAGGTGTACGTATCGGTGTGGGTGTAGGCGACGGTGTGGATGTGGCTTAGCTGAAGAACTACTCCCATACCCACACCGACGCGTACACCTGCACCCATACCCACACCACACACCTACACCCACACCCACACACCCACACCCACACACCCACACCGACGCGTACACCTGCACACACACCTGCACACACACCCGCACCCCACACCCACACACCCACACCCACACCACACACCTACACCCACCCCACTCACACCCACCCACACCCACATCCTCATTGTTATGATTTCTTGTTTCATTTTTCTCCCTTCATTTTCTTCTTAAAGAGGAAAGAAGAGTTTCTTCTTTGTTCTCTTTTATTTGTTCCTTTTTCATCCTGGTGATTAATTTATTTCTTTTCTGTTCTTTGTTATTTTTTCCTCTCGATGATTAATTCGTTTTTTCCTTTTATTAAATTATTTACTCCAGATGATTTTATTGCTCTTCATTGCCAAGCACTTCATAATTTTGATTGAGATTCGAACCACTAAGAACAAAACAATTCTGTAAATTATCATAATGATTTTCACTTGTTGAAACAACTTCATACATTTGATCAACTGCTTGAAGAAGTTTATAAGTTACTTCATTATGTAAATAAAGAACATTCTAAATGAAATAATAGAAAATAAAAAAAAGAATGAATTGATTTACATATTTTTCTCCAAACGATTTGTTGAGTGAGATTCTGTTCACTCAAAAGAAATTGAATAATAAGTTGATCACGTTTATTTGAATCAAATTCATCATTTAATTTATTTGTTATGGAACTAAGTGTCTAAATAACATTGTGAGAGGATAAGATTGAATAATTTATTAAACATACTTGATGTCCATGTGGAGTTAAGGTTGATGATTGTTCGTGAATAGTTTTTAAAAGAGAATCAATTAGAGAATTGTTACTCTATCCATGTCGATCAAGTATGGAAGATGAATCAATACTAGAAATTAGAATGCTAGATTTAAAAAAAAATGAATGAATGAATGAATGAATATGCAGTGTGGTCGTATTGCTTCATAGATCTGAGCCGTAATATTCATCGATCTAATATAAAAATCATTATTTTATTTAAATATATAGTTCAGTCAAAAGGTTCTCGGACTTACCAATATTTATTCATAAAAAAATTTTTGCTAAGTTGTTCATAATAAATGTTCGCAGTAGTCCCGATGGCGTTTGATAGGAAGTTTCATCCATTCAATTCATTTTTGAGATGTGTTTTGGTATTCTTGAACAGGTTTCGAATTGATCTCCGTGGTTACAACTTGTAGCATCTGGACATGTATCAATGTTACGTTTCAGACAACTGAACTATCAAAAGTGTGAAGGAATAAGACCAGGTGAGTATGATGGATGAACGATAACTTGAGATCTTCATTCTTGAACGTAATTAAGATTAAAATAAATATCCTGCATATGCGTTTTTGAATTAACAAGATCCAAATTCAATGGAATGTCTTTCGATGTTGATATTTTCTTGTGAAAATTTTTGACTAATCTTCTTTAACACTGATCACAATAATACATGTAATAGAGTATCTCTAATGGGGGGCAATATATCACTGTTAATATGTGGATCATCATTCATCGCATCTTTGGCAGCATCATTACTTTGTTGAATAGTAGCAATTATTGGATTATCACTTCGAGTATCGTCTTTCAACGACTTTCACATAACAACTAGATCCGGGTCGACACTTTTTTTAATACTCAAGCCCGAATTGGATCCAGCTATCTGTACACGACACCCGACCAAACTCGAAATGGAGCTAGTCGACATCCGGCAAATACTTTCACAGTTGTAGTATGATTTTCAAAGTTTTATTTTATATGAAAAAGCGTACTATTTAGTTTCTTCTATAAACAACAATAACAAAAAATCAAAAGAAATCATCTCAAGCTCCACAAAAAACCAAGTGAATCAAGTGATTCAGAAAACAATATGGGTTTCCATTGCTGTGATCTGTTCTCAAGTACAATAAATTGCTCAATCATAATCGAACCGATTTTCATTTCTATGTTTTTTATACAAATTAATAGTTTGAAAAAGAAAAAGCATTTTGAAACATCGAGAGCTCATTGATTGCCGATCATATCCAAATGGGATCAGACCCATGACTCCCACCGGTCCGGTAAGTTTGCACCTGGATCCATGCTGCACGCTAGGTGCCGAGTATCCGATCTGATTGCAGGATACTAGTGCAAATCGGTAATTGCTGTAAGTTAAAGGAAAGTACAATATATACATTTATATTCAACTGTAAGAACATCACCTTGCTGTTTTCAATTGAAACATTAGCAATTAAGTAACATGATACATAAAATATTTTTCTTTTCTCAAATTAGGTTATTATAACGTATTCAGTTGAGATAATCTTCATAATTAACAATTTGATATATACATTGAAAAGAAGAAAAAAATTTCTTTTTTCTTTTTTAACTTTTAAATTAAGTTCAATTAGAAAATCATATGTATAGCCAGCTATGTAAAATGTATAATCTTTCAAAATATACAATCTGAGATAACAAAAATAAACATTAAAAAAAATCACAGAAAACAAAAATATCATATCATTTCACAGAATACAATTATCACTTTTGTCATTTCATTATGTTTATTGATTTTTATCTTGAATAAGTTGATCATAATATCTTTTAGTGATTGAATATTTTTCAGTTGCATCAAGTAATTTTTGTTTACCTTTAGTTTGAATATGAAGATTTTCTTGTAAACATTCACTATATAATTTTTTCCATCGTTGATTTTCTTCAATAAGTCGTTCCTGTTCTTGTTTATAATCAAGTGTTAAACGTTGTAAACGAATACGTTGTTTAGCTATTTTTTCCCATTCAGCTTTGAGTGAAGAAACAAGTTGTTCATGTTCATCTTCTAAACGATTATTCATATCAGAATATGTTAATCGAAGTTGAGCAACTTGTTCATCAATATTTACAGTTGGTGTTGGTGAAATTGTATTATAAGATTGAATATCAATATCAGCAGTTGTTAATGTTGGAGAAAGTTTAAGAGATACAGAACGTGATCTAAATAATTAATTGATAATACATAAAAGAATAACTATAGTCCTTTGCTCTCAAATTCAGATTGATTTTTTTCTCAAATTGTGATGTTTTTTGCTCTTTTGGATTTTTTTTTTTCGTGCAATGAAAGATATTTATTATGTATTATGTCTATGGTTATATAGAGATCAAGATTCGCTACAATTAATCCTATTTTGAAAGGCAACAGTTATTAACAAATAGAAGTAATGACTCATTTTATACATACGTCACACTTGTCTTATCTTGATTATTTTATATCATTATCATATATTTCTTATATTTGCTTTGTTCGAATATTTACTTATGCGCAGTAGCTATCGTTTGCTAATAGCGCTTGAATTATTTATTCCTATCTGGATAGCTCCAAACGAAATGATTATTGACTTATAAACTGAATGTTCACTAACGATGATGCTGAGGATGACGACTGTCAGTTGAGATGGTCAGAAAAAGAAGCATATCTATTTATAGATGCTAGGACAATTTATTAATTATGATCCTTTATCAAAGGAACCTATACATCATATTAATAATGCCATGAATAACTTTCATTAAACATAAATATCGGGAATAATTAGTGATGAGCGGGACCAATAACTTTTGATCCCGGTTAGAAAAATTTTTGATTCTGATTTCGCTCTTAGTAATATATGTATTAGTGGAAAATGTGATACCATTTTCTAGTAATATCAATGAGATTGAGACATCTTGCATGATCTCTGATATCCTCCATCTTGAATATTCATTACTTTTTCCAATTCATTAATACTTCTTCTATTCTGCAGGGTTATGCGTTCGACAATTATGTTGTTTACAGAAAAAATGATTAATTTCACTATCAAAATTGCAACAAGAAATATTGAAGTGATCTTTACTGAATAATTTTTGTATAAGCTTTTAGAACACGTGAATCGTAAGAATATGACATTTGACACAAGTTTTACACGACCACGAAGATGCCATTCCCAATGAAAGAATATTGGTCCTGGTTTCAATCTTGTCGGGACTTGGATCATCTTGCCTATATCTAGGAATAATGCTCCTGGACTTAGTTGTTAAAGTACTTGATAGATATTAAAGATGTTACTTTTTTGTATAAATTTCTTGTATATAAATCTGAAAAGTCTATGTCACACATTTTTTCTTTCAACTTTTGCATAAATTCAATGTCAATGATCTATTAGTAATATTATATAGTCTATAGTATCCTCTAGCAAACATCCAAGTATGGTAGTAAAATAATCAAAATCCATTTCAAAAAACTATTTCACAACCTGAATTTAAGACTAAAGGACTATAAAACATATAAAATTTACTTTTGTCGAAATTGAGCACGACGTCGAGCTTGTTGTTCATCACGACATTTTTCTATTTCAATCATTTGACCATTGATAAAATGAGGTCGTGACAAACAACATACATCAACTGGATCATAATCATCAAATTCAACTAAAACGGTTCGATCTTCAAATTTTTCTAAACGTAAAATTTTACCACCAGCTGCTTTTAAATAATCAATAATTATATTATCATCCGGTAATATTGCATCATGATTTTCTCGTGGAATACGTAGAAGTATTTTATTTGTATTAACATATGCTTCATATGGATATCGTCGAGTAATTGGTAGACAACGACGTACAAAAAGTTGATTATCATTCATAAAATATGGACGTCCAGCCAAAACTTTATCAACATTTGCTTTTTTTTCAAATACTAGGATTACAAATGGATTCGGCAATGATATAGGTGAATCTTTTGAAATACGACGTTTTAAATATAATTTAATAATAATACCGAATTGTTGAAAAATATCAGTAATTCGTTTAGCATTTACATCAATCGGTAAATTTGATACATGAACATGATTTTGAAACTGTTCGAAAGATTGATCGATATAGGCAGGCATCGATAATTGAATATGAGAAAAATTAATCTAGAATATAAAATCTCTGTTGAAAATTTCTACTCAAATAAAAAGATGAATAAGTCTTCAACTCTTTTTTTTTTTTACTTTAAAATATGTCAATTAGTTTGATAAATGTATCGATAGTTCATAAAAAAATAGTTCTTTAATATGACCTTCACTGTCATCAAAGATTTTTTTAAAATCTTCTAAATTAAAATCACGCAAAGTACACATATTTCTTTTGCCTTGAAATTCTTTTGTATTTGTGCCGAATATATATGAGCTGATATTTAATTTACGATTTTTTTTTTTATTATTAATTTAACAAAAGACAGACTTTTATTAAAGACAATCATTAAATGCAAGGATGCAAAAAAGTAAAAAAACTAGTTTAGTTTTTATGGAAATTTCTGTTTCATTATTGTCATAAATTAGAAGAAACCAACGATAAAGAAAATCCGAGTACAAGAATTTTTTTTGTTCTATTATTGTTCTACTTCTTGCCACCCGAGATGACATAAACTTTTTAAACAAACCTTCAACCCCTTGTCAATCTTTTTTTTTTTGATTCTATTACCTCGATATCAGATGTATATGCTGAAGAGTGCGCAATATTATAGTCACTATTATGGATTTGAGGTTTTTTTTTTTTGCATTTTTTTTCTCTGTCGTTTTATTAACAACAATAAGGCATGTCTATTTAGACTTGATGAGTGTATATGTATATTTATTGATATATGCTGTAGTTTTTAACCAATTGAAAACGCGGTTCTTTCGCTTTTACTCTTATCTTCTATCTCTTTTTTTTTCTAACTTTCCTCATATTTGAATAACCTTCAGCCTAAAAATATTATTCATCTAGTAACGTGGTATAAAAACGTTGAAGATTCTTTTGGATTCTATTATTTAGTGTATATCATTATTCTTTATAACTAAATAAATATAAACATGGCTACCAGTGGTGTTGAAGCGCTTAAAGGTACATGGGAATATGTATGTATCAAGTATATATTCTTTTCTTAATTCAATTCGTTAGTTTTCCTCAAAATAGGTTGATGGTGAAAATTTTGATGATTATATGAAAGAGCTTGGTGTTGGAATGGCAACACGCTTGGCAGCTAAAGGAATAAAACCGCGTCTTATTATCAGTGACAATGGTGGTAAATGGAATCTACGAGCGGAAAGTACACTAAAAACAACATCATACGATTTTACACCTGGTGTTGAATTCGATGAAACAACACCTGATGGACGAGAAGTTAAAGTACGATTATTTTTTATATATATTTCTAATATTATTAATATCTTGTTTTTCATTTTAAAGTCAACCATCAACTTTGAAGGTGATAAATGGGTTCATACATCAGTCGACAAAAATGGAAAACGGTCTGTGGTTCAACGTTATATCGATGATAAAGGTCAACAAATGATTGTAAGATATTTTTCATATTCTCTCTTTTTCTATTTTAATGAAATATGTTTTTATGATAGGATATGGAATGTGGTTCAGTTAAAGCTCGTCGTTGGTATAAACGTTCTTCATAAATGAAATAACAACATAGTTTTTTAACAAAAATACGAACTATCTTTTCAATGAAATTTAGTTTTATTGATATGAGCATTTGATTTTGTGTTCATAAAAAAAAAACATATGAAAACTTTTTTTTTCTGTCATCAAAATTATATTTATCTAGCGAATTAAACGACAAATAAAGTGCATACTTCTATAGATGAAATAAAGTCTATATGCAAAGAAATTAAATAACAACATTACTATATGATGAAAATGTATAGGAGAGAAGAGAACAATGAAAAAATATTTGTTAATGTAAAAACTTAATATTAGATGCAGAGTACACTTTGATAAGCACACCATCAAATCAAAAGAATTTCAATACTCTATGTGGCATGAAGAAAGATAAAAGTACGAAGTACGACAAGATATTTGAGTAAAAATAAAATGTGCACGAAATATTATGCTAATCATATTCAATGTATCGCACAATTCTTATCAGCTAATCCTTCTGAATATCTAAGAGATTGATATGTAAAAAGAATCAAAGTAATATTCATAATAGCAAATTGTCAATTTCAAAAAAAAAAGCAAAAATGTCCGCAAAAAAAAAACAAATAAAACAAAATTGAAATTTCAAAAATTTATTTGTCATAATAAATAATAATTATCTAACTAACAGATAAGTGAATAACGGAATTAAATCACAATTTTAATGCTCGAACATCATCACTACGAAAATCCGTTCTAAAAATATTCAAATAAAAATATTTAAAATTCAACCAAAAAATATAATCTAATATAATTACCTTAGATTAAGAATTTGTCGAACTTCAGATGGAGTTAAACGCCAAGTTATTTTACTCGACGATGGATCCCAGTAATCATTGATTTCTTTCAACTAAATAAACATTACATGACTTATATATTTATATTTTATTGTTTTTTTTTTTTCGTATATACTTTTTCAAGACTAAGTAACGTAGCAATTTGTGTTAAACGTTGAAATTTATCGCGAATAGGAAGACTAGTAGCATTTGTTAAATATGTCATCAATCCTCGAACTTCTTTATCAAATTGAAGGCCACCAAACTTTAAAATAAACAAGCAAATAAATAAATAGAAATGAAATTAAGAAAAATCTAATCTATACCCGATTAAATCCACATTTAAGTAGAACTTTTTCCCAAATTGTAACAATTTCATTAGTTGATGCAGTTATTAATCGATCATAATTTCCTGTACTTAGAACACTCTAAAATAATTCTATATTGAGAATATGTTAAAAATCTATCGAAGAAAAAAAACAACGTCAATAATTATTGAAATAGTTATTTAATAATTTTAAATATATTTTGACATAGAATATCTTGAAAATAATTGTATCAATGATTATATTCGAGATATCTCTATTGATATAATGAAAACTTGGAAGTCAAAATCGACATAGTTCAACATTTTTATGAAATGAATGTTTAAGAAGATCTACAGCCATTGTTATAGAAGACAAATTATTCGAACTGTTTCACAAACAATAATAACATGGTAAATTATAAAAGAAAATCTCTTAATGAACTGATAGAAAGTCTAGTTTATTCAACAAATCTATTAAGAAGACTAATAACATATTTCAAACTTTTTTTTAATCAATATTAACCAACAATAACAACAAAGAGAATCCTACTTTTTTGAAGAAGGGAAGGGAGGGAACAACGACTATCTATTTTTCAGCTAACAAAGACTGTAATGAAAGAAAATCAAAATGTTTATGTTCACGATTATGATATCCATCCAATTTAAATCAAGCCCAGCTATTTTCAATTAATTACTAAAACTAGAAAGTAAATCCTATTTTAATCGAAAAGAAAAATGTCGAAAAACAAGACGTTAATAGATAAAAAATGTCGAAAAATAAATATACTGAAATGAAAAAAAAAAAAAAAAAAAGATAAAATTGGCGACTTATTCAAACAATAAGGGTGTGGTAGTGTGGCTTGCGGGTATGAATGTAGATGTAGGTAAAGAGAAGACTCTAAAACCCACACCCACCATATTTCGAAAATTTTACTTTTATTCGAGACTTTAACATCTCGACATTAGTAGAAGTATGATGAAAGAAAATATTTTAAAATTGATCACAATAGATCTACATTAAAGAGTGTTCGATTTCTTATGGGGTACACACCAGCAAGAAAATAAGTTTTTGTTTCGCGAAAAGGTTTTTATCTCTGTTCACCTTCCCTCTAAGTTTTTTTGACCCAGGGTGATGCACCGATACTTTTTGTACTCTCTGCTTACATCCCTAAAAAGTAGGAAGCATGCTCATAAATCTTTTGGGTGCAAATAGCTTTAAAGTTTGAGAAATGCTAGAACAGTCATCTAAAAACTAATTATATATTATTTGAATTCGAACATAAAACCCGAATTCAACTGATTTATTACTGAACATTAAATCCGAATTGAAGATCACAGGGTAAAAAGTACCTTCGAAATACTAAAGTCGTTTTTTTTTCTCTTCCTTTGTCAATATTATCTTTTTAAATATATAACGGTATCGAAAAAAAACAATTCTCATTTTTATAGAATTGAATACATTTAAAGACAAAAAAAAAAAGAATATCAGATCCGATGATCTGTTTTCTTTTGTAATAGTGTGGAAAAAATATTCTCACGAAATGGAACAAACAGGATTTACAGGACTCTAAATTAAGAACATGTTTTTATATGAATAATTACTTTAAATGGAACAAATAATGCATCGACTTGTACAATAAAATTTTGTAAAAATGGATCATTAGCTTCAAATTGAGAAAATTCATCCTATAAAATAAAAAAGAATCAACAATTAATGGTTTTGTTTTGTTTTGTTTTTTTACTTCAGATAGTTTATGATTAATAGTAACATAAACATCCATCAATGTTTTAATTCGAGGTTTAATTGCACTTGTACATAATTGTTGACAAGCAAATTCAATTAAATCTTTAAAACGATTAGCAGCAGAATGAAATTCATTTAAACAAGTCTAACAAAAAAATAAAAAATAAAAAATAATCAAATTTATTGATTTTTTTTATTTCTTACATCGAATTTTGTTTTATTATGTTCATTTAATGTTAAAGTTTTTTTTAATTCATCTTCAAGTAAATTTTTTAATGTATGTAAATTTCCATATGTTATTTCAACATTATTAAATGTTATTAAAAAAATTTGTTTTAATTTTTCAATATCACTTCCTTGTAATTTACCTAATTGAATACTTGATTGTATAACTGTATATGCTTGTGATAAATCAAATCCTGATGGATAACCAGATTTTAATCGTAAATATAATTGTTCACGATAAATTGTATCAATTATACTAACAGCATGATTTAACATAGCACATATACCTTCAATATTTGAACTTGATATTGATCGTCTAAATAAAATTCATAGAAAAAAATTTTGTTTATATTAAAAAAAAAAAGATCATTCTTTTTCAACTTTATACTTAAGACATTTTCGAAGAATAAAAAAAACATCATCAACCATATTAGGTGAATCAATTAAAATAGCTTTATAAATACTTTCACGCATAAAATAATTTTCAATTGTAATATATTGATTTATAAATTCATGTAAAGTACGACTTAAACCTGAATGATTTATAAATCTTTCAATTTCTTTTAATTGTTTTAAACAAACATCTGTTTTCATATCATTAATTAATGGATAAGCAGTTTCACAATCACTATTTAAACGTCGACGAATAAAACGTAAATATAATTCACAACTTGCATTAATTAATGTTATTTCAGCTAAAAAATCATCTAATTCACGTGGATCAAGTTTATCTGATGATGATAATAAATCTGTTTGTATTAAATTAGTTGATGTTGTTGAAAGAGATTTTTGTGTTAATAATGAAGATTGTTGAATACGACGAAATATTGTATCAAATTGACGTTGAGATTTAAAAGAATTTATAGCACGTTGAACTTGTGTATCACAGGCTGTTTGAAGCATTGAAACAAAATTAAATAATTTTCCAGGACCTAACAAAATATATTAGATTCTAATTTAGAAATATTAAAATTATTTCAATAAAAATTTTACCATAATATGTTTCAACCAATGGTTGATAAGTTTCTACAATATCTGCAACATATTCAAATAAACTTGTTAAATAATCTGAATATATAACTGGATAACGTTTATGATTAAATGGTATTTCTAATGTTTTCTTTAATGTTTTCTCTCCATGATTATTTATTTGTAAACAAAGATGTTTACAAAATTTTTCTAAACCAATTTGATGTAAATTTAATAATGGAAATATTTTAAAAAAACGCATTGCTTCTGGTAAATGTCCTATTTCAACTGCTTGATCAAATTTAACATTTACAATTGATTTTAATTTTTTTTCTGCTTCATCAAGAGAAAGTAATGCTTGATGAAGACTACTTCCTATAAACATAGGGAAAAAAAAAGTAAAACAAAATTAAAAACAATATAAAATCAATATTTCAACCTTCAGCTGGATCGCTACTTAATTGAAGTGAAGCTGCATCAATATTTAAATATCGATGAATATGAGCAGCTGCCTAAAAGATAGAAAAACTTTATTTTAAAGAAAAAATTCAATTGAATATTTGTTTTTTACTTCTTCATATTCTTCATCTTCTAAAGCTTTTTTAACTCCATCGGTACATTTCTTTAAATCAATAATATCTTTTGCTCGTTGTAAACAAGCAACAACACGACTCTAAATTATTCGAATGAATTAAAAATTAAACAAATATTGATCAACAAACTTTTGTCACATCTAATTCTCGAACTTTTGCACTAATATTATCAGCTAATGCTGCAGTAAATGATATTGTATTTGATAAATTATGTGCATCTTGTGTTATTATTTGTAATGCTGGTCTAAAAAAATATTTTTAATTAAAATAGTTGATTTTTTTTTGTCTTCTAATTTTATTTTCAAATACAAACACTAAATTTTTAATTGAAATCATTTGTCTTTCAAATGAATCTTGATTTGAAAGTAAAATTGACAATTCATCGTTAAGTATTTTCTTTAATAATTAGTAAAACAAAAAAAAAGACATTGAATATTTTCACAAAATAAATCAACTTACTTCACGTGTATTAAGTGTTTCTAATTCATTTTCTAATAAATCTATATTTGGCAACATTTTATTTTATTTTTTTAGAAACCAAAAAAAGAAGTAAGATCGACCGATCGATCGAATAAATAATTTATTTTATTCATTGGATCGACTTTATCCAATCAAATACAAAGATCTATAGTCATTCATAATTGGCTTTATAAATAGACGTACGAGAGAAAAGCAACGAAAACAAGCATTTTGGATTGAGAGAATAAGCTACATACACTACTTTGAGGTACATATACTTTTTTCCACTGGATTAAAATGATACTGAGCGTCTGCGATAGAAAAGAGGGCGTTGAATACAAGCATACGTAAGTTTAAGAGCAATCTTTTCCTGGATTTCTCAAGAATGGCTCAACTAAAAATCATGAAACTTTCAGAGTGGATAGATCTCGAGTAGTAGAGTAAAAGTTGTCATAGACTCAGGATTTCCAGATACATCGTTCTATGAGATATAGGAAGCGTAAGGGCTAAAAGTGACCTGAAGTTCTCTTCCCCTGCAAACATCGAAAATTCATTGTTTATGGCTGAGTCTTTTTTGTAGCAACTAGGATCAAACTGGGGTGTATGCTTTTTTTTCGTTGAAAAATATTGTTTCCTTCATTTAGTAGAACTAAAGTACTAGAAGTTCTGTCAAAAATGTGTTTTTTTCCCTCGGACAAATTTTGTAAGATCTACCGAAAACCATCAGAACACTATTTTAAGAAAAAAAAATATACATCCTAATTTGATCCTGGTTGTTATGCAAAAAAATTTCAGTTCAATCGGTCAAAGCGTCTAGGAGAAAAAGGGGGAAAACTTCAATGTTTCTCTGAAAAACATTGATTTTGAGAAAAACGTCATTTTTTCGATCTTTCGTATGTTTCATTTTTTTATGCATCGCTGATCCACATAACACATTTTGATGATGAAATAAATATATTAGTATAGATCATTTATAATACGAAAGAGCTGTAGAACGTGACTTTTGTACATAGGGGATCTCTAAAGATGGTTTTTTTAAGGATCTGAATAACAATGAAAACTTTTCGTTCATATACTATCTGATAGAAGACGCTTGAATGTCTTTTCAAATACGAAAATAGTGAATATTTTGGGTAGGAAAAGGGGTCGGTGCCCTTAAAGAAAACAAAATAAATGTAAGAGAAAAAGTTTTCGACATTCTTTTGGCATATATCTATTCCATTTTATGTGGAACATTTTCATGAAAATATGTCATCAATTAAATAGTGTTAGACAATAACTTTGGTATAGTTGAATAAGAAATAAATCTTGTCATTTATGATCTATCATCAAAATTATAAACATTCAAAACAAAGACTAACTCATAATTCAGTACGAGTTTTCTAATAAGCATCTATATTTAAAATCAAATCGTTATTAAGGAATATCGTCTTTTTTATTTTTGTTGATTACTTAAGATCTATCATGTCGCATTGATTTCAGTTTGTGTAAATTGTTCACAATCGTATTTTTTCAAGTACAAAAAAGAAATTTATAATAATTACAACTTTTAGCAATGTGGTTTCATGCGAGTATATACTCAAATTTTCATCAAATACGCATATGATCGGCAATCCACATGTAATGAGACTAAAAATAAATTTTAAATGATATTATTGGCAGAAAGATAAAGAGAAAATTGATATCGTATATCAAAAAATTATATTTGAATTTGATGAGAATAGTTTTCAAGAGAAAATCATATTAGTACAGTACAAACACTTTCTACTGATCTCATTGAAGTTTCTGAAATGTAGATTTTAGTGATTTGGATCATATAATTTAAGTCAAGTTATGGTGGATATTTATTTGATAGAAAAACATTAAATAAATTTTCGATTTATTGGTGTTGAAAGACATCATGTAGCCATGAACATGAAGATCTTCGAATCTTACTGATAAATATTTACATCTTTGCATTGTGTTTTCTCATAAACATTTTTATGATCAACAATTTTCCTATCTGAAGAATTTTGAAAAATTTCAAGAAATTGAACTAGTCGGTCGTATCGAAATTGTAGCACATCCCACATACAGTCAGCTGCCTCAACGACTCGGCAGTAATATCAATCTTAACAATTTATCAAAAGAGAATCAATCGCGTTTAACTAATGTACCTCTGAAAATCAATGCGTTTATCGATTGTATTTCAGAATCTTGAGAAGAAAGCTTTGAAAAAACCTGTCTCTTCATTGCTGACGTAAATGGTTGTATTGTCTTTACGATTTTTCAATCATGATGTAATGACTAACGTCAAAGCTTTTTAAAAATACCAACCATCGTTTTTTGAATAACTTTTGACTAGTTCAAGCTATCGAACTGCACTTTTCACCATTGACTAGCACAATTTTAGGATCATCTATCCACAAAAAAATTGATTGAAGTTGTAATCTTTCTTTCTAGTTATTTGGTGATCGATACCTTGTCTGATATCTCGTACCCAAGATTCTCATGATCACGTTGACTGAAATTATAACAATTTTTAGCCCGTCAATTGTTCTTTCTAGGGTAAAATTTTGAAAGTATTGTGTCATACATGGAATAAATGCCAATCACTCAACAGATATGCATGTTTTTATTTATTCGAAATATAATGATATGTTTTTTTTCGATTAGAAGTTTTTCGAAACATGGCTCTTGATGTATTTGCCATGTTTTTAAAGCATCTCTTTTCTCTCGAGATTTCCTTTAAGAAATCTCGTCGAACAAATAACTTAACCTTACTCTGTTTGATTAGTTTTGTTATATTGTTGTTAGAATTTTTAATGTAAATATAGTTTAAAAAAAAAGAAAATCTTACGGACTCTTTGAAAAGCTCTACAAGCCATTGTCATCTATAGAAGCCATCTATATGTAATCATGTTTTTTTCTTTCTATTGTTTTCGTTGGTCGTCTTTTTAACCAATATATTATCTTTCGTATTGTCTCTCTTACGTATGAAAAGTGAATACCAAATTTCATAATACATTCATAACTAGAGACATTGTCAAAAAAAAAATGCTTCAAACAACAATTCGACAATTTGCATCAAAACCAACATCCTTACGAAATATTGCTCTTGTTCTTAGTGGTTGTGGAGTTTATGATGGAAGTGAAATTCATGAAGTATCAGCATGTCTTGTTCATTTAAGTCGTCATTCAGCATCGGTACATATATTTGCTCCAGATGCACCACAAAAACATGTTATTAATCATTTAACTGGTGAAACAATGTCTGAAACTCGTAATGTTCTTATTGAAAGTGCTCGAATAGCTCGTGGTGGACAAAATATTTCATCACTTGATAAACTTCAAGCAAATCAATTTCAAGCTATTGTTTTACCTGGTGGATTTGGTGCAGCAAAAAATTTATCAACATTTGCTTTTAATGGAGATCAAATGAGTGTTGATAGTCGTTTAACACATATTTTAAAAGATTTTCTTCATAGTCGAAAACCAATTGGTATGTGTTGTATTTCACCGGTTATTGCAGCAAAATTAATACCAGGTGTTAAAATAACTTTGGGAAAAATGAAAAATTTAAATGAAAATGAAGCAAAAAATGTATTTCCTTATTCAGGTGCAGTATTGAGTGCAAGACAGATGGGTGCAGAAACACAAGAATGTGATATAAACGAAATATGTGTTGATGAACAGCATCGAATTGTTACAACACCTGCATTTATGAAAAATGCTTCTTTTCATGAAGTATTTGATGGTGTTGGACTTATGATAGAAAAAGTTATTCAAATGATAGGAACCAAGTAATATAAATAAGTGAACATTTTTTTAAATCTCTTGAAGAAAAAAAAAGATACAATCCTTTAGATAGTTATTGATTGACTGTATCGTTTTTTTTTTTGGCAAATTCTAGATAATCTTATTGATTTATTTTAAATTATCATTTATAAACAAAATATTCTTATCAATGAGTTCATCAACAACAAGTGGAATTAATTCTTCAATATCATCTCGAAATACATCTCGATTAAGTGCAACTTCATCTGAACAATTATCTATAGCTTTTATAAAACGAGTTCTTACACCAAAAGCAACTTGGACTCATAAGGTAAAGAAAAAAACAAAATATTTATTTCTTGATTGAATATTTTATATTTATATCTATATATTTTTTTTTTCTAAAGGAAGAATTTCTTGATGCTGTTTATTGGCTTCGACAAGTGTTAAGCATTATTCTTGGTATTACTCTTGGTTTATTATCTGTTAAAGGTTTTATGGGTATTCTAATGTCAGTATTATTGATTTTGTATTTAACACAAAAAAAAAATTAAATAATAAAATCAATCATTTTAGATTTGGTATTATTAGTTCATTAATTATTTTTATCTATGCAACCAGTGTGCAAAATGTTGATCCAGAAGAATATGGTGGAATTGTTGAAATAATCAAAGAAGGTTTTATGACTGCATTTGCAACATTTCTTGTAAGAAAAATTTTTTTTTTTTTCTTTTATTTTTAAAATCATTTTTCTTTTTGTTTTAAGGTTTCTTGGATTGTACTCTATTCTGCATTTTACACTTCAAAATCAACTATACCTACAATATAATCTTAAATGTTTTCATTTTTTTTTTCTTAAACTTTGTTGTTCGTACTTTGAAAATAGAAAGAAAAAACGAAAATTTTTCTCCTTTTTCAGATAAATAAAAAAAAAAAACAAAAGAATGGCAACAAAAAAGCGAACTAAAGCTTTTATGGGTATGCCTGCACCATTGGGTTATGTGCCAGGTCTTGGTCGTGGTGCAACCGGTTTTACAACTCGATCAGATATTGGTCCAGCACGAGAAACAGGTGATATTAGTGATGAACGACATGCACCACCAACTAAACGTCGAGAAGACGATAATGATGATGATGATACAGATTTAAATGATTCTAATTTTGATGAAGAATTTGGTTATGGTGGAAGTTTATTTAAAGTAATATTGAAATTAAATTTAAAGAAAAAAAAAACAATTTTTGAAATAAATTCTTTTTTTTTGTTTTTGTTTTCTTCTAGAATGATCCATATGAAAAAGATGATGAAGAAGCTGATCAAATTTATGAATCAATAGATAAACGTATGGATGAAAAACGTAAAGAACGAAGGTAAGTAATTAACAAAAAAAAAAAAACAAAGTTATTTATTAGAATACCTAATAACAAAAAAATACAACCGTTCTTTTTTAAATAGAGAACGACGATTTCAAGAAGAAGTTGAAAAATATCGTCAAGAACGACCAAAAATTCAACAACAATTTAGTGATCTCAAACGTAAATTAGCTGATGTTACACCTGAAGAATGGATGAATATGCCAGAAGTTGGTGATGCAAGAAATAAACGTCAACGAAATCCAAGACAAGAAAAGTAATAAAAAACGAAACAAAGACAAAATTTTATTTTTATTTTTATTTTACTAGATTTACACCTGTACCTGATGCACTTATTGCAAAAGCTGTTTCAGCTACTGAACAAACAAATATTGTTGATATACGTGAACAAAAATATGGTGGTTTTCTAACACCAGCTACTGGTATGTCAACACCATCAACTGAAATTGATATGCCTAAAATTGGTCAAGCACGAAATACACTTATGAACGTGAGATTATCACAAGTAAGAAAGAAAAATAAAAAATAAAACAACAAAATATAATTCATTTTTTTTTTTTCATATATAGGTTTCCGATAGTGTTAGTGGTCAAACTGTTGTTGATCCAAAAGGTTATTTAACTGATATGCAATCAATGTTACCATCATATGGTGGTGATATAAATGATGTTAAAAAAGCTCGTTTATTATTAAAAAGTGTTCGAGAAACAAATCCATCACATCCACCAGCATGGATTGCATCAGCACGTTTAGAAGAAGTTGTTGGTAAAGTTCAAGCTGCAAGAAATTTAATTATGCGTGGTACAGAACATTGTCCTAAAAGTGAAGATGTTTGGTTAGAAGCAGCACGTTTAATGCCATTAGATTTAGCACGTGGAATTGTTACACATGCTGTTAGACATTTACCACAATCAGTTAAAATTTGGGTTAAAGCTGCTGATTTAGAACAAGAACCAAAAGCTAAAAAACAAGTTTTAAGACGTGCACTTGAACATGTACCAAATTCTGTTCGATTATGGAAAGCAGCCGTTGAATTAGAAGATGAAGATGATGCTAGAGTTATGCTTAGTAGAGCTGTCGAATGTTGTCCAACATCAGTTGATGTAAGTTAATTTTATATTTATTTTCTTGATTCATCATTATGTGATTACTTAAAATTGAGTTTTTACATACGATGATAGATATTCTATTCTCATATTTTGATAGCGAAACAAATTATAAAGAATTCATCTTAGTTGTATATTACTCATTTGATATTACACAGAAGTGAAAGAAGAAAGAATATTGCTGCCTAGCGGCAGATTCATTAATCTGACATCCTTCCAACAAATAATACTAGCTGTAGCTCTAGATGGAAGGTCGGTCTAATGCAGAGTTCTTGCACTCAACTGCTTGAACTCACAATACACACTAACTAATCACAAGAGTAGGCGTATGTGTCACAATGTTTTCAGCATGCTATTGGACAGATGATCCGAGTCAACAAATAGTCGTTAGTGACTTATCCAGGATCATGTCATGACTGATAGTAATGAACAGATATATATTATTGATCTTTCGAATTATAAAGATTTCTTTACAATAATAATTCAAGAGTCTTAATAAATGTTGAATAGAGACATCATTTACAGTTGTGATCGAGGTTATACAGGATTTCAGTACTAATAACTTTAGCATTGGTTTATTATATTGTCACTATGATGAAAGAGTATGAGTACGGATTTTGTCTTCATCGCTACATCCACACTTTTTCAGAAAGGCGAATCATTTGAATTTGAAATACATCATCCTGAAAACCTTGATTTGAATGTTTCTGTTTAATTTTCACATAAGAAATAATCAAACTTGTCTTTAAATATAAAAACATTAATCTTTTTTTTTTATAAAATTATATTTTATCATCAATTATTGAATAATTATAACAGTTCTATCTAGAATAATTCAGAAGATATACAATCTATGATTAAGTAATAAATAAAATTTCGCAATTATCTTTGATAAAATTTAATTATTTTCTAATATTTTTCAATATAATTTATTTTATTAATTTTCTTTTTTAAGTTATGGTTAGCATTAGCACGTCTTGAAACATATGAAAATGCTCGACGTGTACTTAATAAAGCTCGTGAACATATTCCAACTGATCGACAAATTTGGATTATGGCTGCCAAACTTGAAGAAGCCAATGGAAATGATGCTATGGTCGATCGTCTTATTGAACGAGGTTAGTTTTTCATTTTCAAATTTTCATTTCGATAATATTCTTTCTTTATTAGCTTTGGCTTCATTAACTGCAAATATGGTTGAAATTAATCGTGAACATTGGCTTAAAGATGCTATTGATTGTGAAAAAGCTGGTTCTGTTCATACATGTCAAGCATTAATTCGTAATATAATTGGTATTGGTATTGATGCTGAAGATCAATTAGAAACATGGATTGAAGATGCACAATCATGTCAAAATGAAAATACATATGAATGTGCACGTGCTATATATACACATGCACGTAAACTTCATCCAACAAAAAAACAATTATGGTTAGAAGCAGCTGATTTTGAACGAAAACATGGTACACGTGAACAACTTGAAGAACTTTTATCAACAGCTGTTGTTAGTTGTCCTAAAGCTGAAGTTTTATGGTTAATGTTAGCTAAAAGTAAATGGTTAGCTGGTAATGTACCATTAGCTCGAGAAACATTATCAGCAGGATTTCAAGTAAGAAAAAAAAAACAAAAAGAAATTAATTTTTTGTAAATATTTCTTTATTTAGGCAAATCCAAATTCTGAAGAAATTTGGCTTGCAGCTGTTAAACTTGAATCAGAAAATAATGAATATACAAAAGCACTTAGTCTTTTGAAAAAAGCTCGACTGTAAGAATTGTTTTTAAAATATTTATTTTAAAAAATATAATTCTCCGTTTTTTTTGTTTTAGTCATGCACCTACAGCTCGTGTGTATATGAAATCTGTTCGTTTACATTGGTGTTTAAATGATATTCCAGCAGCAAAAGAATTATTAGAAGAAGCATTAAAAACTTATGGAAATTTTCCAAAATTATGGATGATGAAAGGACAAATATCAGCTCAACAAGGTTCAAATGGTTTTGATGCTGCTCGTGAAGCTTATTTAGAAGGAATTAAACGATGTCCAACAAGTATACCATTATGGTTACTTTTAATTCAATTAGAAATTGATAATGGACAATTAATTAAAGCTCGAGCAAATTTAGAAAAAGCTCGTTTACGTAATCCAATGACACCTGAACTTTGGTTAACTAGTGTTCGATTAGAAGTGAATGCTGGAAATATACAACAAGCTAAAGTTATGCTTGCACGAGGTTAGTTTATATCATTTTTAATGAAATAATAGAAAAAAAAAAGAGAATATTTTATACTTTTTTTTTTTTTGTTTTTTTATTTCATAGGTATGCAAGAATGTCCATCAGCTGGTATACTTTGGGCTGAAGCAATATTTATGGAACCACGTCCACAACGTAAATCAAAAAGTGTTGATGCTTTAAAAAAATGTGAACATGATCCACATGTATTAATGGCTGTATCAAAATTATTTTGGTCTGAACGTCGTATTGATAAAGCACGTGAATGGTTTAATCGTACAATTAAAATTGAAACAGATAATGGAGATTGTTGGGCAGCTTTTTATAAATTTGAATTAATACATGGAACAGAACAACAACAAATTGATATTAAACAAAAATGTATTAATTTTGAACCAAGACATGGAGAATTATGGTGTCGAATTGCAAAAGATGTTAAAAATTGGAAATTAAAAACAGGAGAGATTCTTGAATTATGTGCAACACAAATGCCTTTACCTAATTAACATTTACTTTTCTTTTTTTTTTTTTTTTGATGTTTGTGCTTTGTGTATATGTGAAAATAAATAAGAACATAAAAACAAAAATTTATATTGAATAATAATTAAAAAGATTTTATTTATAAATAAATATCTAATCAAGTATGTAATCGATTCGGATGATGTAGATTTAAAGACGATTATAAAAATATATTTAAGTTTGTAGAGGAAGATCTTCTCTATTCAAGGATTATTTTTCTGAATAAGTTCTATTGGCATAGACATATATAAAAGTACTGGCTCTTTCCGTTATTTATTAATTAAAAAGTAATTAGCGAATAATTCTCTAACCATACGGAGAAAAAAATCCAGAAACTTCAGGATAGTCTCTATGATAAAATTTTCAGCAAGATCAAATTCCCCAAAAAACTTACCCTTGAAAACTAGTTTTCTAGAAATTCTGAAGAAGGATTTGTAATCGTTTGGAATTTGGTTTTTGAACTTTTTGTTTGTATATTTGTACTTTGTTACGTTTCTAACAAAGAGTGAATCAATTTTTGGGAAAACTTAGGCATGCTCAGAAAAACTTTTCCATAGAGATTTTGTCGCCTCAAGAGGATGAAAATCGATGTTCTTTTTTTTCGTGTCACATCGCTAACAAATGACTTGGCCTATATAATATACTATCGAATCCTGTAGAGTATCGTGGAAGAAAACTGAATTAAAAAAAAAACGATGGATTTCACATTTTTTAAGGAAAGATCTTCTATACCAGAACCAAGTCAGAATTTTATTCAATGATGTGTATACTGTTCGACAGTCCACACTTTCTTCATATTCGAGTTATAATGTGACTTATAAAAGTTTGAAAAAACCAATTCTACATATTTTTCATATTGATACTTGAAATAATATTTATTCCAATAGAGAAGAATCAGGAAACAATATTAGTAAAAAAACAAAAGATGCTAATAAACAAAACCAAACTACTCTTAAAAAATAGCTGAGAATCGTTTAGTATTAGCACTCATCAATTGTATCTTTTGTTTGTTTTTTTGAGATTCTTGTCTTGTTCCGGAATCTTTTTTGTAAAACCTTCTTTGTGTAATCGTCAAATTCTTTATACAATTTCTTCAAGACATGGCAATAAAACAAACTTTAACACACAACAGTTATATATAACATATGCAATTTTATATTATCATATTTCAATAAAGTATTAATAAATAAAGTTATACAAGATCAATCAGCATATCATTTTGTGATCAGCAAAGAAATCTCTCTATCATATTCTGTATGTTTGTGGAATATGTTTCAAATTATTAAACATAAAAACTATACATACTATTTCAAGTAGTATTATCAGGGGTCACTATAACCTGTGTGTTGAAATGAGGACAACAAGCAGGACAATCTCTTAGAAAAAAATCAGGATATTATGAAACCTATTTTAGTATTTCTATACAAGGTAAACTCTGCATATAAGTAAATAAGGTAATAATAAATTCATGACATTTGCTTCTCTAACAGTTTCTCACGCCACATTTATTCCACAATGCCAACTGTTAGATACGTATTATATTAACCATAAAATATATTAATCTAACTGTACATATTACTCTCATCATTTTGATTTTTGTCGATATTGCTTCAGTGTTTGCATTAGTTTAAATCAAATTTTTCAAAAATTCCTGTGAAATGCTGTTGAAATTGATTTATCTTGTTCAACAAATATTGTTTCGTTTTCTTTTTAAAACTTCAAGATAGTTTAAGTAAACTATTGAGTGTAACATACAAAATTGTTAAATATCCAAGGGGGAAAAATAAGACTTGAATAGTTCGAAATATGAATGAAGTATTCTACTTCACTTTTAATTTGTAGTATTGAACGGTTGCTTCGTCTCTTTTGCATATACTTCTTTGAATATTTTGCTTGCATAACTTTTCTCAAGAAGTTTTGCATGATTACAACTTCATTTATAGAAATTGATTTTATTAAATGACAATATGCTTTAAAGCATAAATTATGAAATGTATCAGAACATAACTTAAATCTTAACGAAGTATATACAAAATAAATTGACATAGGATTTCATGATGATTTAAAAAATTTGATTCAAAAATGATAAAAACACTAGACATTAACAAAAAAGCGATAAGTGCCGTTCTTTATGATCTATCTGATATAAATAACAATTGCCAATGCAAAACTAATTACTTTGACACTTCAATGAGTTCAAAAGGATAAAAAAAAAAAACTACTTAAAATCGTTTATGACACAACAATCATTTTAATAAAAACCACGAAAATAAATTAAATATAATGCAAAACATATCATTAAAGTATAGACATAGTCTTATGATGATGGATTATAAAATATCACTGCGATGCTTCAATTATTCTAAAAAATATGTCAAATTGTTTTTTCAAACTTTTATAAATCACATTATAACTTGAATACGAACAAAAGTAGGGTAGATGATTATGCACATAGACAGTATGAACTGTCGAATGATGTACACATCATTAGATTAGATTTTGATATAGAAAGTTCTTCTTTAAGGAAATACGTGAAATTCATAATTTTTTGTTTTCAAGTCAATTTTCTTCCATGATACGTAATAGAATTCGACAGTGTATATATATATACACCATTCTTTGATCATACATCAACATATAATTTATAATGGTTTTTTGATGATGAATTTAATGTATTCGTATATTTTGGATCGATGTGAATGATTGTCAAAATATCATTTAAAAAATTGATTTTGAATTAGTTTAATCAAAGAATTTCATTAAGTTATTTTAATTAATATTAAATTTACTTATAGAAGACATGAAAAATAAAATCATCTTTGTTATTAACTATAAAAGAAAGACAGAATGTTTTTTCTATTTCTTTTTTTTTTGTATAGATTTATGTAATCTCAAGTGTATTACATTAGTGACTATGTAGCTTGAAGAGAATATATCAACAAGAAACAGAATAGAGTATTCGCAATAAATATTATGTTTTGTTAATGAATAAATTCAAGTTCGCAATAACAAAAAAAAAAAATGTGAAGAGAAATATAAAAAATTCTTTAATAAAAAAATTTTTTTTTTCCACATCGATTATTCTATGATTGTGTATCGTCATTAATTAAACTTAGTCTTGAGATAGTCAATCAATTATCATGACCTTGATTTTTTTTTCTTGCTATGTGCAAATCAACAACACAAAGCTTTATATTAAATAATCAATAAGGTCATCTAGTTGAAAAAAAAAGCTTTGAACATTTTTTTCTTTTTGTGTTTAGATCGAATTCATTATTAATTAGTTTTATACTATAGCTAAATCACATTTTGATTGTTACAATTCGTTTGTTCTTTTTTTGATAATTCATTCATTTAGTTATAATTATTGTCTCATCAAAATATCAATAAGAAAAGAAATTTATTGTTTTTGTGTTTTTTTTTCAGGTTCATTTTTGCTTGCTCTGTTTATAAGTCTTCTCCAGATCAGTTCGTATAATAGTTACAAGAAACAAAAAACAAAAAAAAGAAAATGAAGGAACCACATGCATACACATACATGTATGAATTAAAGGAATATGAGAGTATAGCAAGAACAAGTATTTATTTATTCTTCTTTTTTTCTTTTTTTTTACAATGATAATCTGCCTAAGAATAAAGTTCGGTGAGAATTCTTGGTTTCGTCTTTTAACCTGATTTGAAGAGTAATATAGCAACTTGGCCCAAATAAAAGTAAATGAAATGTTTGGTTTCATGAGTTACATATGAACCAAAATTACGTCCGACAATACTATTTAAAAAACAAAAAACAGATATGAAATTAATATTATATATATATTGTTAATTTACCAATGCCATGTTGGATTATATTTTTTATCGAATTCCTTTTTAATATAAGCGGCAATATCTTTTTCGATATTGTATTTTTCAAGTGCTTGAGTTGCAATATCAACTAGAAAAAAAAAGAGATCAAATATTTAATTTTAAAGTAAATTATGACAATAATAATACTACACTAACCAGCATCTTGTTGCATGTCTTCTGACATATCAGCATTTTTAATAACAGCTTTGCGATCAGTCATTGTTGCTTATGTTGTGTATTTGAATGTCTATTGAATAACAAAAAAAAAACTTGTATTATGATAATCAATCGACACACATTTACATTTGAACTCACTTCAAATTACGAAGACGACGAAAAGTGAAGCACAAAGTAAATGGTGGCTCTATTTATATAAGATGCGGTGAGAAAGAAAGAAAGAGAGAGAGAGAGAGAGAGAGAGAGAGAGAGAGAGAGGGAAAAGAGAAACCTAATATCTTGTCGTACAATCGCACGCACCCGTAGAGAGAAAGAGAAGAATAGACGACCAACCTTTCGAACAATAAGCTATGGCATACAACAAGCAAGCTTTACATACATACTATTGAGCAAGGCAATGGTTGCTAAGCAATGTGACCATGTTCTTGCTGTAGGGAAGCGCGAACAAAATTAATCATTCTTTAAGCATAGATGGCAGCAGTTATTGAAAACAAAAAAAAAAGATTTTTGCATAAAAACGAGAAATATTATTAAACGACAAAATTATTATAAAAATTTTTATGATTATTTTAATAGATACTTATTGATATCATACGTTTTCAAAGATTTCTGAAAGGATTTGTCATAATAACATATTTAATAATGGCTTCTCTATTTGAAGTATAAACATTATCCGTTGATAATAGTAGTGATAGATCCAAAAAATTTTGAAGGAGATAGCGAATGGACACAAGTTATTGATGTTTTTTTTTTCACATTTTCTATTATCAATTGTTCAAGTTTATGCTGCAATCTATGAAAATAAAAATAACTAAGAAACAAATTATACAAGAAATTTTTCGCTATTAAGATGTTGTTTGATATCAATGCAAATTATGGAAAATGCACATATATCATAGATACTCCATTCAGACGATTCGTACCTATGATACTTTGAAGGTATGACTTTATCAATTTTAATACCGAAAAAAGATTTCCTCGCCTATGGCTGTTGTCATCGATAACATTACATAAATTTCCAAAAAAAAAACAAACTTTGAAGTACCATTGTGCCGAATATGAATTAAGTAGATCTTTTCACTGAATTTCATACTTATTAATCATCAGCAGGACAAGCACAAATAGACTGTTAGTATGAATTAATATTTTCATGAGTATTTTATTTTTTGATATGAAAAAAAGTCAGTTTAATTTAAAGTCGATAGTACTTGGTTTTTTTTCTATTAAAAACATTGAAGTAGGAGAGTTTTCTTAACTTTCACATTTTTCTTGTCTATCTGGAAATAAATTCATATAGTCAATAAGATGGTATCTTAGAATTATAATTGGCTAGACATTCACTGAATCTGAACCTTCGGTTCGGCGTCAGTCCTAACTGTGGTTATTTTCTAATAATTAATAAAAGAAAATCGAATTAATTTATAGACATTCTACAAGAAAGTCAACAATATTCAAAACTATCCGAACTCAAACTCTTTAATATGTCGTCATGATTGTCTATATTGCTCAAGAAATGCTTGGGCAATCATGTAAATACTTGACACTGTCAGAACTGGTTGAATAGTTCTAGAATAATAAATCAAAATTCAAGTTTGATGTGAATCTATAATCGATCAACTTAAAATGATTTCTAGATTAATGAAACACAATTT
>CAJNOL010000877.1:9064-27898 GCA_905250125.1 Rotaria sordida
TTTATGTCAACATTGACCTGACCAGTAAGTATTTCTAAATAAATAAAAAATTTTTTTTTCTATTTAGATTTATTTCAGCATCGATCTGACCAGTAAGTATTTTTAAATAAATAAAGAATTTTTTTCTTTATCTAGATTTATTTCAACATCGATCTGAATGGTAAGTATTCCTAAATAAATAAATGTTTGTTTTCTGTTTAGGTCAGTCTCAGCAATAAAATGAAAGATAAGTATTATTTTATAAAAAAAAAAGACAATTTTATAAATTTAGGGCCTTTTCGAACGACATGGGATGGTGCTGATTAGTTTGGCGGAATGCACCAATTCTTTTTTTTATCAGGTGGTTTGGATAGTGTATCGGATAAATATGATTTTTTACCAGTTATAGTACTCGAGTACTATAACTGGTAAAAAATCATATTTATCCGATACATTATCCAAACCACCTGATAAGAAAGAATTGGTACATTCCGCTAGACTAATCAGCGCCATATATATATCGCGTCTCAAAAAAACAGAAAGCTGATGAGTGCAGTATGCATACTGCGCGTAATATCTGATTTAACTACAGAAACCTAGCAGAATTCCGTCAGATCCTGTACTTTTCAAAATCTTCCCATAGTCGGATCCAACATCCGACAACTTCCTGTCTAATTTGACGGGATCCGAGCCTAGTTTTGCTCGTCCTGGAACTCTATCCGAATACGAAGTAGTATTTAGTGACGCAAAAACAGACATATAGGACCTGGTAAATACAGTCGTAAACGTCTGAAAACGGTGGATTTCAGACACTAAACGGAGAGAAAACGGTATTAATACGACTCATCGTAATTCGACGGAAACGGCATGAAACGGCGCCGTTTCCGTTCCGGCGAAACACGTTCCGTAATCTGGTATGACGGATTACGGCCCCAAAACCGGTGGAAAAACGGCCCTTTTCTCGCGCCGTTTACGGCAGGAATTACGCCGTTTTACAGCCGTTTCATGCCTTATACGGCGCCGTTCCAGATGGTCGGAATGATCGACCTGGGTAAAAGAAAATTATTATTTAACAATTTAATTCATAAAAGAATCGACAACTCATACGGTTCTCAAGTCTACAGACATTTAGCTGTAAGTCAAAGAGGTCTATAACAGAATTCACTGAAACAGTTTAAGACACATTTGTGTCTATGTGCTCATGTGTCTTAGAATAAAACAGTTCATGCGTCTAAATTAGACTTAAGACGGATGAAACGCCTTGTTAGACGCATGGCATTTTTTAGAATGCATTGTCTTCTACCGATTATTCATCGTTCTCTTCTTTGGGTCATCACATAATGAGCATCGGCGGGCCAATAGCAAAATATTTGGTGTGGCAATAATAATTTTCGGTGCGGCAATTGCTGGAAAAAATCGTTTTAGGGATCAGTTTTTGTCAAATTATCGGTTATTCCGAATATTTTTGCTGTGGCAACTGCCACATTTTGCCGTGCTGGTGGTCCGCCGACGATAATGAGTCATGCTTTTGTAATCAAAGAAAAAATTCCTTACGTCACTCTTGTGTTCTTTTACGTTTTATATATAGTACACGTAATATAAGTGAAGAAAATCGTCAGATTTTCTCGCTTGTTCTAGTTGAACTATATAAAATCATTTTTTTTAAATGTGAACAAATTAATTCTTGAATTTTACAGTTAAACATTGTTTGATAATTGATTGGCATAGGAATTTGTATTCTACTAGTTGAAATCGTTATTCTTGTTAAAGAAAAAAAAAAAGATGTCACTATTAATTGATGTTAATTGGAACGAAGAAAATCATTGGTGTTCTTATATAAACAAAACTACATGACGGTATTAAATAAATTGATATCGAATAACGAACATAGATCGGTTAAGTGACGTTCAAGACAAAAACAAAAAAAAATGGTCGATCAACCTCATCTTCATCGTTCTGCTGAAATTGAAGATTTAGCTCATCTAACACAAGAAGATATAAATAAACCACTTGTTGATAATAAACAAAAGTCAAAACAAGCATTAATTATTGTTGATATTCAAAATGATTATTTTCCAGGTGGTAAATGGACTCTTAATGGTATGGATGCTGCTGCAGATAATGCAGCTCGATTAATATCAGCAGCACGTTCTACTGATGATTTAATTGTTCATGTTCGTCATGAATTTCCAACAAGTGATGCACCATTTTTTGCACAAGGATCAGTTGGTGTTCAAATTCATTCAAAAGTACAAAATCGTGAAGATGAACATGTTATTGTTAAAAACCATATAAATGCATTCCGTGATACAAAACTTAAAGAAATTCTTGATCGTAATGGTATTCGAAATCTTATTATATGTGGTGCAATGAGTCATATGTGTATTGATGCTATAACACGTGCTGCACATGATTTTGGATATAATTGTATTGTTATTCATGATGCATGTGCATCTCGTGATCTTGAATTTAATGGTATTAGAATTCCAGCTGAATATGTACATGCTTCTTTTATGGCTGCACTTGAATTTGCTTATGCTAAAACTATTTCTACTCAAGAATTTCTTAAACAACAAAAATTTCAAGATTAAAAATTTTCCAAAATTTTGTCAATTTTACTTTATTCATATTAAAATAAACTAAAATATTTAATAAGAAATCTCATGCTTTTTTTTTTCGTTTCTTGTGTGTGTATTAAAATTTAGAAATAGAATATCATAAATTGTCAATAATGAATAGAATTTATTTTGATAAATGTCATTCACAATTTTAATGATAAGTAGTTTGTCGTATTTTAATTTCGCTTTTCTTTTCTCTTTATTTCAATTCATTTAGAAATAAAACAACAATATTTATATTTTACTTTATCATTTTCGTTAACTACTTTTTCTTTATCAATATTCATCTTTTCTTATTACATGATAATAACCAATTTGCTCTAATACAGCAAAAAAAACACGACTATCAACAAAGTCTATTTAAAGAACTTAATGATGAATTAATAATGCATAATATTCTTTGATATTAAAAGCTTCTTTCATTTTATTTTTAATTATAAAATAAATAAGAAGAAATCATCAATTTTAAGCTAAGAATGAAAACAAAATTTGGCATATATCTAAGACAATTCAACGAAAATAAATAAAAAATTTTCTTTTTTTTTTATGATCAAAGATATTTGGCATGTGACATTTTATTGCTGATCTAGAATTTTAATGATTGTTTTTGACTAGCAATAGTAATATAAGCTGATAAGAAAAAAATTCTACTAAGTCAAGTCAATAAAACTTGTAATAAATAATTTATCATCGTCTTTATAAACCTTTGAATAAAAGGTATTTGCCCGTTATTTATACAAGTGTTGAATATTGATGACGATTCATTTCCGTGGTACTTTCATGATGATCCGAACAATATTGTTCATTGGAATTCTATTAACATTTGTTAGTTTAATTCCTAGAGTAACAGGAATGACAATCAATAAAGATCAAATTGTTAATTCAAAACAATTATCTAATGTTCGATATGCATCTGAAATATATATTGATGATGTTATGAAACATTTGGATGAATTACAAAATATTGCAACAGCTTCTAATGGAAATCGAGCTGCTAAAACTATTGGTTTTAATCAAACACTTGATTATATAACAAATTATCTTTCATCAAATACAAATTTCAAAATAACACAAACTTTTTTTAATTTACGAAATTTTCAACTTCTTCGTAATCCAACATTTTCATCAACAATTGATGGAATTGTTAAAACATATACTTATTCAACTACTCTTTCATTAGCAGATTTTTATCATGTTCAATATTCAACATCGGCTAATATAAATAACAATGTTCTTCTTACAGCTATTCCTAATTTAGGTTGTTCAGATGCTGATTGGCTTGCAGCACGTCCATCTCCTACTGGTATTGTTGCACTTGTTAAACGGGGAGATTGTAGTTTTGAAGAGAAAGCTATTCTTGCAACTAAATACAATGTTGCTACATTATTAATTTATAATGATGGTACAACATCTGGTAATATGCAACCAATTTATATAAATCTTGGTCAAAATAATCGTGTGCCAGCACTTTTTCTTTCATATAATGTTGGTCAATCACTTGCCATTGCAGCAAATGATCCATCAAAAGTTACAACTGTTCGTCTTACGATTGTGACTGATAATGCATTAAATCCTGTTGGAAATATTTGTGCTGATACGTTAACAGGTGATCCAACTCAAACAATTATTATTGGTAGTCATAGTGATAGTGTTACTGCTGGACCAGGTATTAATGATAATGGTATGTTCAATTAAAACATTTCATAGTCATGTATATATATACATTGTGTTTTGATTTCTATTTTTACAGGCAGTGGTACTGCAACTAATCTTGCTTTAGCTGCTACTTTATCACGTCTTTTACAAACATCAGATTATGTTCCTTATAAATATCGTATTCGATTTTGTTGGTGGGGTGCTGAAGAATTAGGTCTTCTTGGTGCTAATTTTCATGTTTCAGAAGCAAAAAAATCAACTGTAGTTGGTGAACGAATAAACGACTATTTAGTCAATATTAATTTAGATATGTTAGGATCACCAAATTTTATATTCGGTATTTATAATGGTGCAACAGCTCCAACTAATACTCCAGCAGCTGCAAAACCAGGAAGTAACAAAATGACAACATTATTTAAAGATTGGTTTATTGCAAAGAACTTTCCTTGGGATTATACAAAATTTGATGGTCGTAGTGATTATGGTCCATTTTTAGCTGCTGGCATTTGCGCGGGTGGACTTTTTTCTGGGGCTGACGGATTGAAGACAGTAGAACAACGTAATCGATATGATGCTATGCTTGGAGCAGGTCTTGGAGGAACTTCAGGAATTCGACAAGATAAATGTTATCATCTATCATGTGATAGAACGACTAATATCAATAAATTTGCTCTTGATAAAATGGTACAAGCTACGGCAGATGCTATTGAAAGTATAGGTCAACAACCTGATTTAGAAAGTTGGTTATATCCTACGAGAGAAATTCAAGAACTTAGTAAACAAACACCACAACCAAAATTTGCATACAATTCCATTAATGAATATTTTGGTTTACCTTATAATTAACATTTTCATTTTGAACTTTTTTTTTTTTGATTCATAATATTGAGATCATATTTCTTCAGAATATATAATATTATTATAATTCTCTATTCAATTTAATACTTGAAATTTTTATTTCAAATTTAAATAAAGACAAAAACAAGTGATTAGATTTATATCTATATTTTTTTTTATCATCAATTGAATAAAAAAAAAATCATCTTTTTTATTCTGACATTATTAATAAGAACATCATTCTTAAGTCAAGAATTTTAAATCTCATTGAATCTGTATGTTATATGGCAAAATTTTAATAGTTCTTACTTCATTCGATAAACACTGGAGACGAAAAATGTCAAAAAGTACAATATCGTAAAAAACAACTAATGCTTTTTTCTATAAGTTGACAGCTATAAAAAGTGTTTTTGAAAGTTTGCTATTCTACATTCACTAGTGATGATAAGTGGCTATCATAATTACCATTATTTTTAATAAATTGATTATTAGAATCCGTACGAACAGTAGCATTACATATAAACTCTCGACAAATTCAATACTTTAATTTTACAAGCTTACATCAAATACGATTATACATTTGTTGCTTTTGACGAAAGAAATACCTCTTGGCTTGTAAAGTTGAATAAAATAAATTCTTCTTTATCGCAGTAAATAATTTAATGGTCGCACATATCTTTAGAAATAAATATATTTTGTAATGATTATGTACCTGAGAATGCATATAGAAGATAAGCATTTTATTGATGCTTTGTCTTATGATCGACCAAACAAATATTTCTTACAATGAATTCATTCGAATGCAAGCGAATAATGCAAATGTTATTTAAATAATCTAAATGATTTTTTTTCTCCGAAGAGGTTATTTTATAATACGGATTAGTATAGAACTCAAGATTAGTTTATGTGAACTATATTTGCTCAAGCCTATTAGAAGTTGGAACTAAGGCTCTTATTTCCTGTAAGCACGCTAATATTCATATAATAAAGTAGTAGCACGCATACGAAAGGAAATATATATATAAATGGGTAATAAGAAAGAAAATTTTATGAGCAAAAATAGAAACAAAAGTCTTGCTCATGACGAAAAGAAGAATTATCTAAAAAAATGCATGAACTATTATGTACATGCATCAAATTTTTTTAATATTAGTTTTTAGGAAAAATTTTCTATTTAAAATAGAATGGCGAAATGTTATTGTATTTGATTTGAGACTATTGAAATTTCAATTAGATAGACTCAGATATTTGGCAAAAATAAAACATTTTACATCACATATCGCATTTTCAAAGTATTATTTCAGCAATATGAAATTATCGTAGTGTCAATACTGGAATCAATATTATTTTTTAAATGTACTGCAACGCAAAGAATTTAATTCTAAGTTTCAAAATGATAAAAACTTTCACAATAATAAAGTAATTAAATGCTTTTATTCAGCACAGTTATTATTGTATTATATATAATTTCATAATTTAAAGAGTCATTTGTTGACCATATTATATTTTTCTTCTAAGACTGTTTTATGAAATCTTGGTGATTATTCTCTTATATCGAATTTAATCATTTGATTTTCTATTGGGACGGTTTCGATAAGCTTATAATTATCTTTTAATATCATCTTTAAATAAATTTGTAGTCGGTAGTCATACTGTGACATTTTCTCTATGGTCTAAAATTGTTCTTCTATAAATTGAAATCAAGTTTAATCAACCTCTGATTTTATTATTATATATTCATGATAAAATAAATTTTTTTTTCGACGCTCAAGCTTCACCTCTTAGAACAATTGAAAGATGATATGAATATTTTCATGAAGATCGAAAAGACATTGAAGATGAAGAACAATCTAGCAGACCTGTAATTCAGATCATATCTTTCATAATCACTATTTAATGTCAACTATAATCTTTTTAAGCTTATGATGATCGGAGATTATTTGTTTAATGATGTCATGATTCAGATTAGTTTATACTTGAAATTCGTCAAATGTAATATGAGAATTACGATTAATAAGGTAATGAATGTTGTTCAATTACAGATACGCTGGACCGTGCTCGCAACCTTTACGAAGTCATGCATATCATTTTTCAATTGTTCTAACAAGGAAACCTCTTCAGGTGCTAAAAAGCTTTTGAGTTCAAATATTGCCTATAAGTAGGGAATGTATAGACTAGAGAAAATCTAAGAGCATATGGGCACAAATTACGATTTGGCTGAAATATCGACTTTTTACTATAATCTTCCTATAAGATTCGTTTTATCGGATAAGTCGCGTTCTATACGAAGATTGTAGTAAAAAGTCGACATCTCAGCTAAATCGCAACTTGTGCCCATATGCTCTTAGAGTTTTTTCTAGTCTATACATTCCCTGCTTATGGGCAAAATTTGAGTTTAAAAGCTTTTTAGCACTAAAAGAGGTTTTCTTGTAAGAGTGGTGCATTTCAGGACACTGAAATTTTGTTCAAATTCACTCATTTTTGCATCGTCCTCGAGAAAAAATCTGCCACGATAATGCTGCTAAAACATCTTCCTCACCACTGCTGCACCGTGATGGTTATTTTAAAAAAATCTGCCACCGCCATGGACATCTCTGCTACACATATCCAAAAGAATTTCTTCAAATGAAAGAATGATTCATCGACAGTATATACTTTCACACTCATTAAAATATCATCCTTCAACAACACTAACAAGTTCTAATTTCCATTATCCATAAAAAAAAAAATTTATTTTTCTCAATCATCTATTATTTCTCATTATCCTCAAAATTCATTCATGAATCGAATAACAAATAAAGCAAAAATATTTATCGTTCAATATCACCAATTGTTGTAAAAATTTCTTCAACAATAATACGTCCATCAGTTACACCTCGTATCCTCAACATTACGAAATATTTATTTAAGAAGTATTAATTTACCACAATCTACAGCTGATTATGATCATTATGACATGGATAGAATATTCTAGACTTGTTATACGACATACAAAAAATAATTGATTCAATGAAACAATTATTTCCAACATGGTTTAAACGATAGTTTTCAGATACTGAACGAAATGTTCTCCTTTTCCTAAAAGATATTTACCGAAACAGAATGGAATTCTCTACAAATTCAAATTAATTTTAACATTTACTAACATTTTTAAGCTCTGAAGAATGAATTTTTCTCAGTATCCTGTTTGTTCCATGCAAAGGACTACTTTCTATCAAAAAACAAAGACATATAATACGTTTTATTTACTGTTAAAAAATTCTTGAGAAACTTTCTAAAGTATCAAAGTCAATAAAGTTTTTTAAGGAATAATTTCTCATCTATTTAGTTTTCAAGAAAAACTTTTTCTTCAAATTCTAAAAATAAAACAACATGTGATGTAAAAGTAATGACACAAAATGTTGATCTCTATTTCTCTTCAATAAAAGGATACTGAAAGAAAACACTTTTTTCACGAAACAATAGAGCTTTTTCTCTTCTTTCGAATCGTATATAATTTATTTGTATAACATGTTCATCAACGAAACGATGCCACATATAAGAGAAGCACTCTTAGAAAGAATCCGCATTTGTTCTATAAAAGGACCACAGAATATGTCGATCGGTGAATTCCTGTTTCCTTGAAATCTTAATTGAATTTCCTGTTTTGTCAAAGAATTAAATTGTAATGAAAAATGCAGGACCAAAGCAACTAGCTTAATTGCTTTGATCGTCTTGAAAAATACTTTTTCTAAAGAAACTGATTAAGTGTGTAGATGAAGATATGGATGTGGACATTCTGTTCGCGCAAATCCACATCCACTCCTACACTCATACATACTCTACAAAACAAACATTAATATTAGAAGAATATCTTGAAAAAATTATGCGATTAATGAATATTAAAAAAACTATTGATTTTTTTTGTTTTTCTACACATGTTTTCTTCTCTAATATCTTCGGTATGCGTACCTAATACTGTTTTTTAATAAACTTTTTTGAAAAAGACCTTTAAAATAATTAAGCATTATCTTTGATTTGTATATTTAAAAAAAATCTTATCAAAAAGAATAATCCACTCTCTTCCTTTTCAGTGCAACTTCATTTTTCGATGAAACGGAATCTAATCGTATGATTCATATTTATCACACATTGGTAACTGAAACGAAAAGAGAAATATTTGCGAAACAAATTTCTAATTTTTATATGAACTTGTCAACAACATTTTTTTAGAAAACAATTAATTCGATTTTTTATCGACTCATTTAAATGTTCGTTACTAAACGGAGAAGCATGGATTCAGATTTCGGCAAATAATTTTGCATCGTAGAACGTTTAATAAATATTTCGAAAGATTCGTAGAATATTACCTAATAACACTCAATGACGTAGACCATAGGAAAAAACAACCTTGTTTTTTTGTTTTTTTATCATAAACAAGATGCTAAACATGACAAATAAAATCAACTGTACTTTATTTCTTTCGGCAATATTTGAATGCCAGCGTGTACATGTAATTGCGCAAAACTTAGAAGAAAGAAAAAAAACTTCGTCATGAAATAATATCACGTCGCAGGAAGGGACTTATGTATAAATATTCTATTAAATTCTGTTATTGATATTGAAAAAAAATGATACAAGATATTACAAATTCATTGACAAATACAAATCAAAAACCAATAATAGCTCTTGATTGTGATGGAGTTCTATTGGATTATCATACAACTTTTGCGCAAATTTATGAAAAAACATTTAGAAAACAATTAACAATTGTTTCACCTAATTCTTATCATGTAAGTTTATTTCTATTTATTTGAAAATATCTTTGATTATATTATATATATATATATATACAAGTCTAGAGATATGTATGGTGTTCAGTTTACTGATGAAGAAAAAATTGAATTTAATAAAATATGGGATGAATATGGTTGGAAAACAATGCCTATGTATGATGGATCACTTCAAGCATGTCTTTTATTACATCAAGCTGGTTATGAATTAGTTTGTGTTACAGCAATGCCTCCTCAATTTGTTGAACATCGATTAGAAAATTTTCGTTTACATGGATTTCCTATTGATAAAGTTATTAGTTCTGGTTATGATAAAGACAATTTTAATAATAATCCAAAGAGAAAAATTATTGAAGATTTACATCCAATTGTATTTGTTGATGATTTAAGAAGAAATTTTAAAGATATTCAACAAGTTCATACAAAATTTATTTTTATTGATAATCAATATCATGACGATCCAAATCAACATGATCAGATTTATTATGATATTAAATATTCAAGTCTTTTGGAATTTGCTCAAGATTTTCTTAAAACTGAACAACATGGACAAGATATTAGTTGGCATCAAAGACCAGATTTTCTTCTTCCTTCAAATTGATTTTATATTTTATTGTTTTTTAAAATGAGAAATTTATTTTCTTTCTCAACTAATAAATTAATCATTTTTATATTTATTTTCATTCAGTTAATCATTGAAAAATATTCATTTCTGACGGGTCAACTGAGTGCACATTTAGTGTTATTGCTTGCACTTACCTCTATTGATTCTTGTTCTGTAACTACTAAGGGTGTGGGTAGTCTGTGGGTGTTGGTATTAGCTTTGCTCTCATAAAAGCCACACCTACACCCACATCCTCGATAAAAAATTAAGTCGGTGGATCAAATCTTCTCGATAGGTTTTTTAATTTTTTAAAACAAAAAAAAACGCGTTTCGCAACGCTGGAAGAAAATGACATAAGAAGTTCTCAAGAAAAACTTTTCTTACAGTTGTAAAAATAAAAACTGTGAAATGATGTGTATTTCGCAATGTTTCACAATGTTTATTTTCCGAGGTGATAAACGCGTTAATGCTGGCCGCTTTAATGCGTTTCATGGCTTGTAATTAAAACGATGCGAAACGTTGCTAGAGACTTACCGTTTTCATGCATTTCCTTTACAAGGTATGAAATGTGTTAAACCGACCAGCATTAACGTATTTCACAGTGATGGAAAAACGCGTTTTTTTTCACAGAAAATTACACCATGGGAAGTCTATAATATGACTTAATATTTACTAATTAATTGATTATATCTATTTGAGTGCACATAGTCAGCTGGCTATGTACACTCGAGTGTACATAGACACTTCCTCTATTTTTATGAAAGAAGGATACGATTTAATAATCAATACACCAAAACCTCCCATAGTGGACATTTTTCAAAGTCTCAGCTATCAATTTTTTGCTGGAAATAAATCTCTCTATAGTAGACACCGTCATATAGTTCTTTGGTGGACACTTTCAATAGGTCTCAATAATGTCCATGGCAGGAAAATTTTACTATATTTTAATAGCTGTTAATTTTCGGAGAAAAAAGGATGAAAAGAGAACTTTAGCAGTACCTAGTTATTGTGTTCACTAACACCCTTCAGATAATGAGAAAACTAGTTTGTTTCTTGTAAAAAAATTCTGGTTTTAGAAAAAACGTAACCTTCCAATAGTGGACACTTTTGAAAAGTCCGCAAGGTGTCCACTATAGAGAGGTTTCGGTGTAGTTCGATCAAAATCAGATGTATAAGTATTTGTGTTATTTGTACGAATTAAATTAAAGATTGAGAGTAAGGATAAAAGTAATGTCGACATATAATTTAAAAATATTCAAAAGTGAATTTTTAATTCATAAATTGTAACAAAGTACTATGGGTGAGAAAATGTTATAGGATCTAATATCGAAGAACAACTATTATAGACTCCTCAATTTATATATATATATATTTCAACAATGTCAAAATAAAAATTACAAAAACAAATGATCAAAAGATGGAACATAAAAATATCGAAAATGCAGACATCATTTAGATAAGTAAATAAATGTGGAGATCTAATTATAATATGGAATTGACGTATAGATGTAGTATATGGATAGCCTATAAAAGCTAATATTTTTCATCCAGTCGTTTACATTCTTGATTTCTTTGATATGTTGTACTATGGTAAGAAATAAAGGGTGTGGGTGTAGCTGTTCTCTTCGTGCTCACACACATTTACCCACATCCACCCACACCTACACTCTGCAAATGGTAGACTAAATTGATTTAAGAACATGTCTGAGCTCTGGTCTAACTGTTATAATGGTATTAGCTGTTTTATTTTTTTTCTCTCGTTTTTATCACCAATAGAAGTAGAATGGAGTAAACTACATTGACTTATTAGATGCAAATTTTGAATCAATATTTCCTATCATTGCATAATTTACACTGACTTTTCAAGAATCAAATGATACTATTACAACAAATTTTCTTCATTAATTTAATGACACGTATAACAAAATGAGTAAAACAAGACCAGAAAAAGTAAATTACATGATGATTATTATAGACAGTTATTCAAATTACAAATACTCTCATCCTCGAAACAATAAATACTATGTCAGTCAATATATATCTAATCTGAAAAACGAAGCTCAAAACACTTGTGACAAGGTGACAAGTAATGATAGTTATTTCAATAAATAGTTGCTATCAAATAATATGTTCTGATTAACTACATTGACAGTGCAAACACAATAAAAACCGACTTTCGTCAATGTATCCTAACAAAAAACCATTATAGAAACTACGTAATATCGTTTGCATATATCTATAGTTCATTAACATGAAATATTCAAAGAAAACTCTTTGTTAGTCTGATAAAACATAATTCTCTTAACAGGATAAACATAGCAATCAATTGTTATAAATATTCATGATATCCGATATTTTGAACGATAATGAAAGAGAAAGAAATAATCTCTTTTTTTTTTCTTTCATTCGTTTAATGATTTGATCATTGTTAGTTTGGACCAAAAAAAAAGAAAAACATATCATTATTCTCATCGGTGATTATTGATGACATCGGTCAAAAAAGAATGAAATTATCATATATAAATATTGACGTCTATATACCAAAAAAAGCACACAGAGGTGAAGATAAATATGGAACATTTATCGATTCAATTAAATGATTTACCAGATGAGATTATTATATTTATTTTGAGAAAATTGTATGATGCCGAAGTACTCTATTCATTAATAGGAGTTAATAAACGACTCAGTACAATTACAAATGATTCAATTTTTACAAGTCACTTAACATTAACATATTTCTCAGATGATTTTCACTATCCACTACCTGATCCAATGGTTGATCGATTTTGTTCAAAAATTTTACATGAAATTCATCATAAAATAAAATGGCTTAATCTTGAATCAACATCTATACAACGTATTCTTCGTGCTACAAATTATCCTAATTTATATGGACTTGGTTTATATGGTATTGATGTAGAAGAAGCGATATCTCTCTTTACTGGTAACCTATTTTAATTCTCAATAAATAATAAGCACATCAAAATTGATTATAATTCGTTTCATTGTCTTTATAAAATAGTGGAGAAAATCATTCAGGAATCTAAGTATGAATTTCCATGTTATATTATTAGTTTGAAATAAATTGAACAAATCAATATTGAAAATAATTTGTTTGTTTCTCAAGATATTTTTTATTTTATTTAGATGATATTACTTTTACCTGTATAGTCAAAAGTCAAATATCATCATTGGTTATCGATATTAGTCGAGATAAAAAACAAATTTTGTCAACAGATATCAATAAAACTGTATTTACACATATCTTTACTATGTTCAACAATTTACAGTATTTAAATTTCGGTCCATCTTCAATTTGGTATCAACGAATTTCATTTGACATGCCATTTCCAACTATTACTTCTTTAAATTTGTTAGAATTACATATTTGTGTGGATTATTTCAATGATTTGCTTTATTTACTTGATGGACGTTTCAATCAACTACATACATTAGATGTTAATATCTATCATATTAAATACACCCATTCAACAATTAATAGTGGAGTAGATTGTTTCTGATTAATATCAAATTTGTTTTAATAAATTGAATATTATTCTCTTTTCTAGGAAAAATTAGCTAATCTAAAATGTTTCTCGCTATATTCTGATATGCGTACACTTGTTTATGATGAATTAATTCTACCATTTCTACATCGAATGTTGAACTTAGAAAAACTTGATTTACATCTTAAGGTGGATCGTCATAAAGGATTTATTAATGGAAATGATTTAAAAGAAAATATTATCAATTATATGCCACGATTAAATAAATTTACATTTAATATTCGTTTATTCAATCATATTTCTAATAAAATTATTTTACCTTCAAATGAAGATATTCAATATACATTCAAAGATTTTAAAGATATTCAAGTTATTTCTTGTGTTGATTTTTTTCAAGAAGAAAAATTTCGTTACTGTCGTATTTATTCATATCCATATAAAATGAAATATTATGATAATATTTCAAATAATTTTCCGGGTGGATTATTTAAATATGTTCATAAAGTATCATTATATGATGAATATCCATTTGAACATGAATTTTTTCTTCGAATTGAAAAATCATTTCCATTCATGAAAGAATTAACTGTAATTAATGCTAAACCACAAAAGAATAAATTATATAGAAAATCAATGAGTGACAATAAAGATTTATCAATTATTAAATATCCTCATCTGACTGATCTCAATCTTATTCAAGCTCATGATGATTATGTCGAACAATTTCTAGTTGATACGGAAATGTCTTTGCCAAATCATCTTCATCTTACTGTCAATTATCAAGCAATGAAAATGGTTACTGAAAATTTCACAAGAAATACAACACGAATTAATTGTACAAAACTGCGTTCTTTACATCTATGGAGGGCATGTGGAGATACTAAACATGTTAAAGACTATTTTCCTCATACACACATATTTGGATTTGTAAATGATTGATAAAATAAAACATTGAAAGAAAACGAATTAATTTATATAGAAAGAAGCTATTACAATGGAGAGAAATGAATCAAAGAAAAATTCTAGTTCGAAATAAGTATTTATGAACACATTATTACAAATAAAAGCATGCTCACCAACTTATGCATATCTTTTCGTAAAAAATCGGAAATCAAATCATAAATGAGAAATATTGATTTGTATTGAATGAGAAGTATGTTAATGAATGTCACTAGAAATTTGTTTGTTTTCCAAATTCACGTTCTTTTTTTTTGAGTTAATTGTGACAACTGAACGTTTTAAAGCTAAATTGAAATACGGTCGAAGTGTTGAATGTAAATCAATAAGAAAAAAATTGATCCAATAATTTAAACAAGTATAACTTTGTCAAAAATAAAACAGTGTCAAGATATTATTTGTATACATATCTATTGAAAATAGAGTAAGTCCGATAGTTATTATCGATAGAAAAGCATAAGATTGACATGTTCAACTCTTCCATTTATGAATGTTAAATCAGTTCGAAAGATTTTATTTGTTGTTGTTAATTATGGATATCTTTTTTTCGAATATTTTCGATAGTGTAATTCAATTGCTTTCCAAACAATTAAAATTATTACTACAATTAATTATGATTCCTGTTGAAAACACTCAAAAATCTAAACTTATTTTCATATATTCGAACTCAAAACGAAATATTTAAATCTTAATTCACCGTTAAATTTGAATACTTATCTCTAATGAATGTACTGAGTTAAAGGTACTGAAAAAAGTACACTGCTACTATTATGTCATAGGAACTTTTGAGTACTTGAGTATCTTAAAGTCAAGGGAGAAAAAGCGAAACTCTCTACTTCAGCATACTTCACTGTACTCCAAAGCAATGTCAAAGCTACTCTTGAGATCTTTTTAGCTATTTAAAGTCTACTATTGCCATGTGTCACGACATGTTAGGTGGAGTCCAGTCTATGGAAATCTATGCGACAATAAATCTCAAATATTTCATTGTACTTCACTGATACTTAAATTTTGAAGTGCAATGTGGTATTTGACTTTTACTACCAAATATACTTGCATGTACTGGACTTCGTCTAATATGCTGTGACACAGATGAATATTAGATTCGAAATAGCTAAAAAGTTCTTAAGGATAGTTTTGACATAGTCTTAAACTACGCTGAAGTACTGAATTGTTTCTTTTTTTCTCCTTGCTTAAATAGTTAAAGTACTTTTAGGTACCTATTGGACACTTTACTTGCCACCCTGCGGAAGTGTTCAGTAAGTGGGTATCTGGAGGTACTGCTTAGATACTCACTCAGGAATTAATGTATAAAAATTCTATAGGTATCCTGTTGAAAAGTTCTAGAATATTCGCGATGGAACCTCTCCCTTGTCTTTCTTTCATACTGCGTTCCTCTACTATAATATTTTTTCGAAAACATAAATGTGATAACTATTGTTGGAATTTTTAAAAAATAGTCTCCACCACTTTTTGAATAACTCTCGATCGCTTATAGCTATCGAGCTCAAGTTTTCGCCGTTAGAAAGAGCAAGTGAGAGGACATCTATCTATATAGAATTCATAAGGTTCGAATAAGTTTTTCATGAGTGTTTTTGAGCGAACATCTTTTACTTTGTCCTTTTTCATGAGTTTTCACAACAATCTACGCTTAAATTATTATCAAATTCTAGCCCAAAATGACTTTTTTTCCTGATAAAATTTTTAAATCTCTCTATAGTTTATTTGAATTAATACTTCAAAGGTATGGTTTTAAAATACGAAAATTTTACCAGGAATAAAGGTCATTTTGTACTATAATTTAGTATAATTTAAGCGTAGATTGCTGGAAAACTCATGAAAATGAACAACGAAAAAGATGTTCGTTCAAAAACATTCAGGAAAAAATTATTCGAACCTTATGAATTCTATATAGGTAGATATCCCCTTACTTGTTCTTTCTAATGGCGAAAATCCAAGCTCGATAGCTATAAGCGATCGAGAGTTATTCAAAAAAATGGTGAAGGCTATCTAAAAAAAATCCGCCATTAGTTATTATATTTTTCTTTATGTAAAGAAAATCATTACTTTTACCTTGTCTTCGATTAATATAAAAAGAATTAATGAAGCGCTAGAAATACGGACGTTAGAATTTCTAGGTATCAGATTATATAGAATGAAAAAGATTTAATATATTTTCGAAAATAAAAGAAGACTTGTTAAACAGAAAAAAAATGACACCCTCACATTACTGATTTGAATAAATCTAACAATAAATAAGAAATCACACATATACAATAGATACTTAACAAAAAGAAAAATGAAAATTATTTATTTAGATTGATGACTCAAAGGAGATACAAATATTTATATCAATGGAAGAAAATTAATACAAACTCATTGAATAATAAATTATAATCATCGTATTTACATTATGATAACAGATACTTCGAAGATTTTTTACAGGAAACACTTCAAATATACTGACTCCATCCAGAATCAGTTTTTTCCCACCAATTTACAAGTAGAATCACGAGCTCAATGAAGCTTTCTGAGTTTTAACTAAAAAATGATAGTAAAAGAAATATTTCGACCTAAGTATCTTTTCATTTTTTGATGTACATCAGAGGTGTGTGCGCCAAAGATTTTTCATACTCCGCGGGCTCCATCCCGCGATTTTCGCTTCCCTCGCCTCGCCTACCCCGTGAACTAGTTTTTTAAACAGCCTTGTCTCATGAGTGATTTTTTTGCTACATCATCCTGCCTGGCTGCCTCGTCCCCGTGCAACTTATGTAACGTTTATCAATCACAAAATTTGGTTTTATTCGTCTACTCTGCATTGCACATCAAGTTTTTTAAATGAAAAATCGTTTTACTTTCGGATCCAGAAAAAGGATTTAAATGTAGAAAAATTGTTTAGGATAAATGTTTAAAAAGATATTAATAAACTGAGTTAGCTGGAAAGAAATATGATGATCATGATTGGTCTTCCTGACATTTGTATGACTTAAATAGTCTACTTGACTGTTTGTTTATGCACCAGTCGAGTTACAAGAAATATATGATGCAAATTTTCCAGTAACGTAGTGGCAATGACTTTCATCTTTTACTACAGTAGTGACACATAGAGTTTACCGCGGAGATAGCTTTGCAATATTTGTTCTGTAATTTTACACAATTGTATTCTCTCCGGTTTCTTTTTTGCGAGGACTAGGTAGCCTATTTATTCTACATAGTTCACACTGTCAATTGAGCCTTAAAGAAGTAATTGCAAGCAATTGAATACCAATGAACAATTTTTAATGAGATCGTTACATTGGAGGGTTTATCTGGTAAAAATTCATAACTTTGGATTTTGAACATTGATAAAGATAAGGACTATATTAAATATCGATTCTAAGAATCAAATGATTTGTAATAACTTTTTCACGAATTGACCAACGTTCAATATGAAAGACGATATGGAACAAACAAATCATGAGCCAAACCGCTCTCTATAGGTCAAAAAATAAGGGACTACTATTTGTTTCAAAAAAATGCGCACGATTTCGAGTTGAATAATGCGAGAATGCAAATAGCTAGAGACTTATGGTTTTCACCATTAGCAAGAAGAAACCGGAGCACGTAGATATATATAAAAAGAAAAATTTTCGAACAGGTCTAAGGGATTTGAGGCAAATCTTTAGAAAAGTAGCTTACCAAATGTAGAAGACGTGATGGATATTTGATTCGAATTAGTACATTTGATGCGCAAGATCCTTTTCTACAATTTTACGCCAATTGCAGGCCTGTACAACATTCCGTTCAAATGCTAGAGCTCATGTAGTAAACCTGTGAAAAAAAACAGATTTTCAGCCCGAAAAGCATGCTTCCATGCTCGATACATTTCCCAAAGCGATCGTCTCAAAGGTTGTGGCCTCGTT
>CAJNOL010000877.1:27998-62376 GCA_905250125.1 Rotaria sordida
TAAGATACAACTCAAAATTAGAGAAATCAACGTGCATTTGAGTAGCTATATGTACAAAGAATAGTTTTGCAATCCAGGGACTAGAAAAACCAAGAAATTTATTAGAATGATGGAACGAGCATAAAAATTGATGTCTTTCAGATTCCTTGATTAAAATTGAAATTTTCATTAATATAATTCCATAATTTTGTTTACAAATCAAATTCATTTCATTTGCTTTATTAAAATGTTCCTTTTAATCAACGGACTTCAAATACATCAATTTTCATGTCCGGTTCACCAATCGAATCACCTCTTTTTTTCGTGTTTTTGATATAAAATTCACGAAAGTCATGAAACTTTCTGGATTTATACGTCCATGAGAATCCTTCTATTTCTGTTAGATATCTTGGCAAACACTTTAATTTGGTTATCAGCTTACTTCTATTCTTTTCTTTATGTATAACTTTAGAAAAGATGTTGACAATATCTGATATGTAAAATTTGTCGCAGGTTGACATGTTACGACATACATAACCTGCAACCTGCCCTGTAAAAATTTTCGTAACCTTACCCTGCCCTGTTCCTAGCGTAACCTACCCTGCCCTGCCCTGGCCGGGCAGGGCAGGTTATCTATAACCTGCAGGGCTCTATTCTTGACGACCAGCTGCAATATCATGAAGAGCACGAATATGTTGATCTTTTTTGACGTACATCATTGTTATTGAATTTCCATCATTCCGAGTTAAGGATAATGTTTCATGTATCACCTATCCAGAAAAAAAAATGAATAGCTTTCTTTAAAAATAAAGGAACATGCCGAACATTATCCACAATTTTATACCCATTTTTGACCATCAAGAAATGAAACATCACAATAGACGATCAGCTTTACGTTGATAATATGGTGTATATAAATCCAAAATCCAATTCATTAATGGATATTTGTTCATCGCAACAATGTCCATTGTAATATTTTTAAAATATATATTATTTATATATTTTTCTACAAAAAAAAAAAAAAAATACAAAGATCAATGGATTGAACTAATTGAGCATCTTGAATAAATTAAGATGGATTCAATCGTTTCAATAACATATTTATTGAGATCAGAATTTTTTATATGTTGAGGATTTTGTACAGAATTGATAAGAAAAATTTGAAATAATAGTAACTGGATAAACTAAAATTAAAAAAAAATGATTGAATTTGATGGAGACATCTGTTGGCTAAGTAATATAAGAAATAACTAATCCTCTATAACCAAATCATGACGTCATTTTCTATCTTTTTTTTCATTCTGGATAAATTATGTACATTCGTTTTCATTTATCTGTATAGACTATTAAATTCTCTCTCTTTCGTTCTTCATTTATTCGAATTTGTTTCTCTTTCGATAAGCAAGATGACTTCTACTTTTGTGAACAAATACTTATATACAAATCTATGATATCAAAATGCCTTTAAAAACTCGTTTATAATTCATTTTTAGAAAAAAAAATTATCTTATTCTCGTAGAGTCGTGCTTCATCATTATCAAGTTCACATGATAATGATTAGCTCTTCTTAGAAACATATGAACTGTAAAAGTATTATACTTTTGATACGAACTTTCAAATTGTGTAGTGAATGAAATCATAGAAGACAAGAAAATGTTTAATTATGAATCGACATACTAAGACTAACGAATCACATTGACTGATAAACGTATCTGATACATCTCTATTTTTGATAAATCAACTTGTAATATTACTTAATGGATGTATAAGAAAGTGAATAAGGAGAAAAATATATTTAACCTACAGCTGCTAATTATTCTTAATATGAATTGAGAAAAGATAAATTTTTAAAATAGTTTTAATTAAAAAAAAATACAAATAAATAAGATCTTGTTCTGTTATTAAATGGAAAATAAAAATCAACGTTTGATTTATCATTTGGCAAAATGAAACAATAAATAAAGTTATATGTATCAACAAAAACAATCTCTTTACCAGAAAATATAAAATAGAAAGTGAACAAATAACTATCGTTGAACGTTGTTATCAATTACATTTCATTTATTATTAGGAAGTTTTGAAATCTTTTCTATTTGTTTTTGAATCAAGTTCAATTTGTTTTTGTTGCTTGATTTAGCTTTAATTTGTCCTTGATACCATTAATATCAAACAAATTTTATCAATTTTTCGTAAGAAAAAAATTCATTTTGGATCTTCATCGATTTTTTCAAATGAAGATTATCTTTATCTTTGAGTTTCTTTTTTTTATGATAACAAGAATAAATTTTAAACTTTGATATTAGATTAATGATAAAGAATCATTTGTGGCACGGATCTTCTTTAACTATTATATAACAGCACTTTAGTTTGAAACACTCTAAAAAACGTTCTGTCCTACAAATAACGTTACCTTGATCATAATTATTGATTCATATTCATTTACTTAAGCTGCTTCTTAATAATTTTATTTATTGAATCGTTCTAATTGTTTTAAATATCTCATATATATTTGAATATGTTCTTTAAATTTTTTTTCTCGTTCTTTTATAGAATGTTGTTGGTTTTGTTCCCAGTCGTCTTATTTTCTTGACTTCAACATCATTTGTTTCTTCATCATTATCTTAAATACGAAATTTTTCTTCGATTAATATTGAATGTAAATCATGATCAATAATTATTCTTGAAACGAATCTTTTTTATTCAGGGGTCGCCGAAAAGAAGGATTTTGAGAAGGAATTTTTCGAAAAAAAAAGAAAGAAATTCGAAAAAAAGCAGGAAAAGAAGGAACAAAAAAAAAGGGTTTTCAAGAATACTGCGCTACAGCGGTAAAATTATATTAGAAGTCGAATAGTAAACGATAGGGTTGAGCTCAGATGAGAATAAATTTCAAACACAAACTTTTGTCTTCTTGTCATGTGATATATTCGTGCTTTTGTTCTTCCCAGATCTCAATGATTCTTCTGGCAGTTCTACAGGTAACACACGTCCCCTCACTCCCATGTATCGCTATTCCCTGTATCAATCACGAAATTTCGTGTATTTTCAAAAATATCCCTTGATAGGATGTCACTGATATGTTTCCATTAAGAACCTATCAACTTTTCTCGCTGATCGATAGACGGCGGACTGGAATTTTTAGGATAAACTACCGGTACAGTTAGAAACTTCACAGCGCAGGCAGCAAAAGTTTCGAGAGATTCTCGAACTAAGTCATCAAAACCGAATTGAAGAACCGACAGATAGGTACGGGGATCAAAATCTTTGATTTTGAAAAGTGAAAATAAGTATGCTAGGATTGTAGAACAGCATCGTCGACTCCAAATGTCATGTGTTTTATTCAATTAACAAAATGAATTTGAAACGGTCTGGTTATGTATCAATTTCCGTATTATACAAATATTTAATGCCAGATCGAACAAATATTGGCAGATTTTTTTTTTGAGAACAAACACATGACATTACTAAGTCGACAGTGCACTACAATCCTAGCATACTTATGTCCGCTTTTACAAAATCGAGTATTTTCATTTCTGCATCCACTTACGAGTTTTTTCAATTTGATTCGAATGACTTTGTTAAAGAAACCTTAGAAAACTTTTTTGATTCTGTTGCTCGACTTCACTCCTGCTAGAACTTTACCGTAAAACTTTTAGACTGTTTATCAAGTTGCAAAAAGTTTTGTTAATTTTACAGCGTAGAACGTCCTCTCTATCTTCGAAAGAGATAATTCTCGCCTAGAAGTGAAAAGTTTAAGGTAATTCGAAGTTAAGTTAGCTGTTTAACCAAATTTTCGCATTCAAAGCTGAGTGCAACCCGTAAATATTTTCAAGCTTGTAGAAAGATATTGTTCCTCATCTGATGGTTTTTGTGTGCCCCACTCATATCCCGATGTCTTATGATTTCCACAATCCAGATACGCTGTTTTCAAGCTTTTTGTTCTTAATGAGATTTCAAGGTGATTTTGACGTTCTCCATTGATTCGAATTAACTGGTTATGTGGCCAATTCCGTGATATATGTACACCTACACGATTTCAAATACTTTTCAAGTTCTTCGATCGTGATAAAGCTCAATTATGACTCACGACTTTATCGACCAGAAAAGTCAAAAAACGTGACTGAGATCTCAAGCCGATCAAAAGCTCGAAAAGCATAAGACCTATAGTTCAAGTGGAGAAGTTTTGAGCACGTCTGGAATTGATTGACCAACTTAAATTGCATGGAAAATTGACAGTTTATTTTGAGTTAAATTGCACCAATTTGCATGTATGACTCCATTCTCGTTCACAAGCACCGTCCTACGGCCTACTAAATGTTGGTTGTCTTCCTCCTTTTATTTATCAATAAGCATCCAACACTAACTGTATATTTCTTGTGTTCTGCTGAGTAAAAATCGATACGCGACGAAAGGTCATTCACGTAAGTATTTGTAAGACCAACTACAATATAACTCGGCTTCTGTCATGCTTGGTCATTGAATACTGAGTATGTGTCCGCAATTTTTAGCAGCAACCGAATTCCAACGAAAACTCATTTTAAGTATCTCAAATCCTGCACATATGTACCATGTAAATTGATGTCCTACATGCATACCTTAACATAAGCGTGGTGGACTTTTCATTGGACTTGTAGTGAATTAAACATTTTCGAGAGCTCTGAGATCTCTCTATCCAAACGTTGCTTGTAGGTTTTCCGATGTTTCTGAGAGCGTATTCGTATGAAAAGCAAAAAAGAAGGACTGCTGCAGAGCCTGAGCATTGATATATGTATCCATAATTATGACGTTTGACATGAACTCTGCGTTCTATTCCAACGTCATCAACAACAAGCAAAATTGATCGAATTTTAGAAGCAGAAAGACACTAAGTCAATCTAAAATCAGGTGCTTTTTTGTGAAATGTGAGATGTCTTGTCTTATTTTTTTGTTGCTGTTTATAGAAACTAAATAATATAATTTTTTATATAAAATAAAAATTTGAAAAGTGTACTGTGACTGTGAAAATATTTTGCCGGATGTTGAGAAGCTTCAGTCCGGGTTCGCTTGTAAAAAATCGTATTCGTGTAGGATATCAAACCCGAAGCATAGAGAGAATGTCCAATATGATTAAAAAAAATGAGTAAATGATTTTGAAATAGCCATTTCTCATTTTTAACAATTAAACTGAATAGGCATAAAGAAGATAATGAAGAATATTATCCTCTAATGACAACTAGATGAAAATGATAATATGAATAAAGTTTTGTTTTATTTTATTTTATTTTAGAGACAAGTTGACTAACGAGTCTTTAATAATGATATAAATTCCACGAAAAAAAAAAGCAATAAATTGTACCTAAAGAGAAACACACATAATTTGTTTTTTTTTTTTGTTGTCTAAAAGAAAACGAAAGAACATGGACTAGAAAGAGAAAAGAGGCGAACGGATACATCATTTCGATAGGAGAATTTCAAGAGACTAAGACTACCACAACATATGTATGGCACAACATCGAATAAAAATAATTATTTATGATGATGATGGTGATGATGAATTTATTGAAATTTTTTCTTGTTTTAAATAACTCATTAATTTTTGACGAATTTCTCGAATTCGTTGATTTAAAAGACGTTTATTTGGAAATAATTCTTCATTTGACATTTGAAATGATAATATTGATGAATCTAAATTTTTCAATTTTTATTTTAAAATCAAAATTAATTTTTTCGTTTTTTTACCAGTTGGATAAAGATGTTCTTTAAGAAATTCAATAACTTTTAATTTTGATGCTAATTGACTTTTATTTATTGATTCATTTGTTGAATGTCGATTTGTACTAGATTTTATATATTGATTTTTCATTTCTACAAATTTATTTAATTACACAAAAAATCTTTTTTTTTTGTTTTTAATAAGATAATATATTTACTATCTAATTGTTTGATATAATCAATTGTTGGTTGTTTCACTTCACTTTGATTTTGTTCACAAACAATTGATGCTTTTCGTTTACGTGTTACTATTGAACATGATTCACTTATTCCTCCACGTTCACTTATACTTCGAGATCGTGTTCTTGGACCTTGATTTTCCTTTAATTATCATATATATTATATATAACATAACAAATCAAAACAAATTATTTCCCATGGATTCATCTTAATTATGATCATTCTGACGAAAACGTCACTTTTTTTTTAGGGAGGCCTTAAAATTTCACGAAAATACGTTTCGCATAAATAGTTCTTTTATTTTTTTGTGTCATAGATAGAAGCGGTAACGGCAATCCGGTGCGGACGCCAATTTTAAACCGGTCGGTCTATCAGTCTGATAGGTCGTCAAAAAACTAGACCGATTCCATTTTTGATTTATTCAACAATTTAATCATTCATAAGAATTTAATAAAAATAAAATCTGATCAACAATTATTGTAATAAGTGTTTTATCTAGTCTTGGAGGTTTCTTCACAAATCAAATTTAACTTCTACGAGAGTTCGTAGTTATAGCATCGAAAACAAAATCATTGACACATTCGAAAAATACTCATAGCTTGTTTAAAAAGATCTTATGAACAATATCAATATTCATTTTATATAAAACTTATATATTCATTTTTCGATGTCGATACGATGTGTCATAGGAATTCTTTCACAAGACTGACATTTTTCGTACAGTAGATCGGTTTTAGGATATCTATGAAATATGAGAGTGAGAATACCATCCAACTGGAAAAGTTATACATTTGAAATTATGTCAAAAATAAAAGGCTATCGAAATGAAAACAAAAACCACTTCTTTATTCGAATCATAGATCATTTTCATACGAGAATAAATCATGTAGGGAGAACTATATGATGATTGTTATAACAAATACAATTCATATTTGTTTTGAAATTTGAATAATACTTAAAGATAACTTCTCATCACCTTTTGATCATTTCTGGTTCTCGAAGAGGATATAACCGATCCGTATGAAATTTTTACTACAGATAAATCATCTCAAATAAGGAGACGATACCTTAGACGACATCTCAAAGGTGATTTTAAACATTTACAAAAATCTGGCTTTCTTATTTTTTATGAGAGAAATACGTAAAGGTCCAGATCTAAAACCAGGATGGTGACATTCAGGACTCCATAAATCTGAATAGAAAAGTCAAAAAATCCGAACGATTAGTTTCATCTTTCGAAAATACTTTTCAACTGTCTGCCGTCAAAATTTCATGCGGATCCTTCCAGACCTGGATCCAATCTTTTATTTTTTGTTGGGCCTGATTAGACGGTTTTGTGGACCCGCTTGCTTCCCAGATGAGAAATCCAACAACAAGATATAACTGTACGTTGAGTTTTTTCTGAGAGGAGCGAATAAATAGCTGAAACCTTGATCTTTCACTTGTTCATGTACACGAAGGATATCAGATATTGATAGAAAAATCTCGAGTTTGGATCCGATCGGGTTCGAGTCTACAAAAACATAGACTCGTACCTCCCTATTTTCGATTTATAGTATAGATTACGCAATGGAATCAAAGAGAAAAATGATCAAACCTCTAGATTAATAATTTTTCGTCGTTTAATCGATGGTTCATCTAAATCAGTTTGTTGTTGTTGGTATAAAATCGAAGGTTTATAAATAAAATCGTCATCTATTGTTATTTGAGATTTAATTGGTAAAATTGGTTTAAATGATGTTGGTGATGTTTTACTTCTTTCAGATAATGAACTATTTGAACGTGAACTAAATGCTGATAGAATTGTACTACTTCCATCAATTGATGAACCGCTTGAATAACCTGTTGATGTACTTGATGATGATGCTTTTGAAAAGAAAAAAAAAGAAAAATTATTAGTTTTTTTTTTGTGTTTAACTTTTTTTTTTCGTTTATTACCAAATGAATGTGTTTGATGTTCATCAAGAGATATTGGTTTAATTGATGATTGTAAATGTTTAAGTTGTTGTTCAAGATCTAAATTTGTTTTACGTTGATTAATTAACATTGAAACAATTGTTCGACAAGTTTCACTCTCAGATAATCGTGATGGAGATTTTGATAATAAACAATCATTTGAATAATCACATGAATCAATTATGTTTGTTTGTTTATCACTTTCGAATAAAACATTACTTCCATTTTCCATTTCTAAATTAACAGGTTTTTTTTCACATTTAATTATTCTTATATGAAAAAAAAAGATCTCTGTAGAAAATCGTATTTAATTCAATTATTTTCAAATCTTCTATTGGATACTTTAATAACAAAGAATTCTGTTTTTACCTTAAAGAAAGAATAACAAGACTGCGGGCTGATACGCGTGAATGGCCACATTTGTTGGTCAGATACCAACAAGAACCAGCCATGGAATCATTCTCAACAAATCACTACCAGCTATCTGTCTCGGATTCTCCATCCGATAGTATGCTGACTACATTGTGACATACATCTGCTCTTGTGGCTACGAGTGTGTATGGAAAGGTCAAGAACACTGCGTCAGATCGGTAGGGAGCTGCGAGTCACTCCAGATCCGGACCCCGATCGGCCGAGTCCGAGTCCAACTTTTTAATTTTTTTTCGGGTGGGATCCAAATTTTAAACTTTGTTCTGGTCTGGGTCCACAAAAACGTGGATCCGCAGCTTGCTACAGGTTGGTCTTCTGAATCTATCACTAGGCAGTACCTTATACCGAAAGGCAAGAGTATTCTTTCATAACAAGACTAGAGTATTTCTCTTTTCTGTAATATTGTTTCATTTCTAAACATCTTATAAAAATAAGTAAGATGTTATTCGAGAGAGAAGAAAAAAGATTCATCTTTTCATTAAAACGAAACTTTTTTTTGAGTACCCTTCTATCGAACAACATTTTATGTCATTACTTCAGAGCAAACGTATGTTATGTATAAGTAGTAAAACAGTGGAAGATCTACAGTTTTAGGAACAGAAGAGCGATCATAGACACGAAACGTGTTTTGAAGTTGCTTATTTTTGGGCGTTTTTGCTGAGAAAAATATTTCGAAAGGGAGAGATGATCGTTCTCAACGTCACTGCTGACAGGACTGGAGCCGGGCCGGTAGTAACTGGAATTTCATTAGTTGGAAGTTTTGAAAAATCTTCTTTATTAATCCAGTTGTTGGTCATAAAAACTAGGGTGTCACATGTTTTTCTGTCAGAATGTGCAAAAAAAAGTGCTTAAAACATATCTTATTTTAATCAATTGTTCTCAGATTCTCTTCGAAAAGATTCATTATGATGAATGCCTTTTACATGCACTCCTAAACTATTTCATATTTGGAACCATTTTTTCTAAAAATCGTTTTTTCAAAAAAACAACTCATTATTTTGTCGCCGATTTTCACCGGTTGGTCATGTGATTCCAATCGGCCGGACTAAACCAGTTTACTATTTCCCAATCGGTTTCAGCCGTGACTACTGTAAAACTCTCTTGCTTTTATTTTTCACACTAGTTAAAATTCTCTTCTGGTGTATAACTCAATTTCCTCGTTGAAAATTTTAAACATTTTTGTCGCGTCTTTATACTTGTCTGAAAATATACAAAATAAGATGATCAAAGTTAACTGTCTGATAATTGAAATAGATTATTTGTGAGGATTACATAAATTTCGGCTCTGGCCGAAATTCCTTTAGAACTTTTGACCTGGGCTGAAAAATCACCGAAGTTTCGAACTGAACCGAAAATTCCGTGAGCCGTAATTCTGGTCTCCGATTTGAGCAAAGATGTCCATCGTGGCGCAATAGTGACAGATTTTCAGCCGTGATGGATATCTCTGATATTGAGAAGTATTATAAATGAAATTCATATTATTCTTGTTCTTCGTAAAGATTTAAGCTGTTGGACTATGTCACTATCATTACGAAATCAAAATAGATTGTACATTTTTGAAAATTTTCGGCACTCAAAATTAGTTTTTAGAGATTTTCTTTTCTCGTTTCTATTTGAAAATTTGTTGAATTTAAATAAAATATTCTTTTAATAAATTATATTAATTTTCATGTTAACTTATCTTTATGAATAGGAAGAAAGTTACTTTTCGTCAGAATAATCGAAATTAAGATAAATAAAGAAAGAGATAGGCCGTGATGTGATCTCTGATAAACGATAAAAATTTTTACTCGACATTTCGTTTTTTTTTCTAAAAATTTTTGAAGATTTCCGTCATCTCCTATTCCAAAAACACTGAAAATCTTTTTCGTGTTTTTTTCTCAGTTTTTGATTTGTCGCATGCACAGCCAAAATTTCTCTGTCGAAGGTCATGTTATGCATTTTAATTTTTTGCACCACTGAGTCGTTTTTTTTATTATCAAATAAGAAAACATCTCTATAGAAAAAGCACCATTTTTTTGGGGGATTTTTTTTCAGTCATTGACTTTGTGATTTCTTCTAAGAAAAATAGGATGAGCCTAGACAAAGAAATTTGGGATACCAAATGAGTTATTTTTGACCCTTGTTTGGTGAATATCTCTGTCAAATGTCATGGTATTGGCCTGAAAATTTCATGCCATTTGAACGATCGATTTTTTGAGAAAGTCCTATGATAAAAAGAATCTCCTTACGATAAGATGAATTATTTGTTTGTGTTTGATTAATAATATTAAATGTTGAATCGGCATGAATAGGAATAGGTGTTATTATATTTGTTGATGTTGATGGATTTTCTTCCGATGGTTTTGTTATTGGTGAAAAATATTCTGTTAATTTCGGCATATTTGTACAAATCTAATTTCGATTAAGAGAAAAAAAAGGAAGAAAATATTTTCTTTGTAAATATTCTAAAAAAAAACTCTACTTGTGCAAAAACTTGAAGTGGATCTGATGGATTAGGAGATGATATAATTTTCTGAGTTGATTGTAATCTTGCTGATCTTCTTAATTGTTCTTTATTTAAATCATTTAATTGTTTAGCACGTAATTTATATTGTTGTTGTTGAATTTGTGTTAATGAATACCATTTTTCACCTAAAATTTTTGATACATTTCGATTATCATAATGAGGATTTTCTAAATGAATTTTTGCACGTTCTTCTTGTGAAAATAACATAAAAGAATTCATTGGACGACGTATTGATTTATCTTTGAAAATTTTTATTGAATTTTCTCTTGTTAAAATTGTTTTATTTGTATGAGATTGATGACTAGTTGATTGATTTAATTGATTATTTAATGAAGTTTTTTCTTTTAATGATAAATGTCTTGAACAAAGACCAAATCTTTGAGATTCTTTTGTACATTTTTCATACGAACAAAGACGACGCCATTGTTTACCATTATATTTTTTTCGAATTTCACTATCAATTGTTATAACATCACCTTTACGATAGGATTTTTCATTTGAATCATTTTCTAATATTTCCATTTTCATATCTGATGATTGATCATCTATAGATAATGGACTTATACATGAACCTATTCAAATATTTTAAAAAAAAAAATTTTTTTGTTCAAATTATTTTAATAAATTTTTTCTTTTGAAATGACAGTAAAACCTCTTCGTTATGAGTTATGAACATTTATTTCTAGTCCCATGAGTAATAACAACCTTCATAATGTAAATGTAGCAGAAGAGAAGATTTACATACACGCAATCTTGATTGACAATTTTTTCAAAATATATTTCGCAGTTATTTTTAGAAAATATTAATTCTGTCTTATTTCAGAAAAATCATTGATGATTTTAACTAATTAATTATTAAAAAGAAGAATAAAAGATCATTTTATTCAGTCAAAGAGTAATTGTAAGTCAATATTTATCATTTTGAAAAAAAGAAACAACTGAAAATCTCTCTATTAATGAATACCTCCGTTTTAACCAGTTTCAATGGTAATTACATTATAGACAAATTTTTATTCTATTTTCACACCTCTCGATAGTAGTTAAAAATTCGACAGACACTCGAGCCCTCTCTATCTCGTAGAAAATAATTGTCTTCTTAAACTTGCCAGACAGTTTTCTGACAATAGCTCAAAGTTTTCTTTAATAGGACGTAAAAAAAATGGGGAAGAAGGATAGGCTAGCTACTGTCACATTGAAACCTATGATTAGTAGAAGTTTAATAGATATTTAACAAGACTTGCGGATCTTAGATTTACAATATTTTTTAACTCTTTAATTACGAGGTTTTTTTTGTAATGATGACAAAACAATATGTGTGTTTACTCATAGCAACTAGGAATTGGGTAATATACGTCAAAATAAACCAGAAAATTCTGTTAGACTTCAATCAATACTATAAAATTCAGTACATAAAGAATTGTTTAAAAATCTTGAGAAATCCTTTGCATAGTTCAATGAATAATCCTGTTGTTCTATATCATAATATAGATCTAATAAAATTGAATGTCTGATCTTCTATAGAATAAGAGCTCCAGTAGTGATCGCAACTTTCGAGGACGAGAATTGTTTTGAAATTATACGCAAATTTTACGGATTCTGTCCGATTTCACAGTGATTTTGTATATAGAGAGAGTCTATGCTTTCTCATTAGACCTCGAAATTCATAATTCGTTCTTTTTAACTTGACATACATTTGCAGTAATATGATATATTGATACTAAAACTATAAGGAAAAGACAGAGAAGATCTTCTAGGTTAGAATATCCATAACAGCTTAGTCCATACATATATGAGTCGAATACCTAATGTGTTAAAGTTTTCGCCAAAATCGTGAATTCTTTTTCGAAATATTTTAATATTCAAGAAAGAATCGATTATTAAACATAAAATGTTATTTACTTTGACAAGAAAAACTTTTTCGAACATTCTCAATTTCATAGAAATTTTTTTTGCCTCCGAAAAAATATTGATATAAACTTCAATTTTAATAATAAAATTTCCTATGAAATGGATAATACTCGTTCATAAAATCTTCTTTTACACTAATTCTGATTAGACATGTGCTTATATATATATATATATGTTCTTATTCATGTAAATTTCTTCAATTAAAAGATTTTTTTCCGAACTACAATAGAAAATATAACTATTTAAAAAAAAAATGTTCTAATATGATTTTTCTTGCTTCTTTTTTGAAATAATATAATTATCAATAAAGTTTGATTTCAATTCAATTATTAATTGAATTTGTTCCTTTTAAAGTACGTTTGTATTGTGATGTAAGTTTTTTTTTGTTCTTTAAAGTTCGAGTACTTGAACCATACATAAAATGAACCTACTTCAAACTCAAACGAAACACATAGTTTACTATAATTAGGTCAAAGAAACACTTCACGTCTGCTCATGTAAAAAGGTTATGACCTCAAGAGGAACGACAAAATGGTGTTCAACTTTGAGATCTATTCCATTTGAATATATATGCCATTTTTTAAAAGAAGACTTTTTCATTTGACGTTACTGGAAAAAAAATTTAATGACAAAGCAGAAATGTCTTACAAAAAAAACCGGTGTTGCACTTGTGAATTTGTTCATTGTTGAGAATGTTTAACAGACATATTATCCTAGTCACCGAAGGTGAAACAAAATTCTATTTAATCTAACATTGATTTTTCATTAAGTTGCTCTTACAAAATTCAATATTTACTCAAAAAAAAAAAACTTATCCGAAGTCATTTCTTCGAGAAATGTAATACACTACTCAAACCTCTCAATCTAATCGAATGAGAAAAAATTGTTTGAGGGTATCATAACTAGAACCCGTCGACTTCAAATGTTCGAACCATATTTTGTATTCGATGAGTAGTGCATCCTACACATTTCTCAGACGAATCATTTGAGAAATGTGTGGCCTGGAACTCATCAAGCCTAAGACCAAATTCGATGGACTCTAATCGTAGGCTACGATGTTTCAATCTAGACTAGGCTTGGATTTACCTAAGCCTTGTACCTCCGTCGTCTAGGATTTAATCTAATAGTTTTAACAACTTTTTAACCATTGAGATAAGTTTAAACGATTATTCACTGTTGTAAACAATTTGTTTTTTGAATGAAAACAGTATTTGTTTAAAAAAAAAGCAAATATTTACCATTAATATTCTTATTAAAAGTAAATAATCTTGTTTGATAAAGTGTTGCATTCCAATCAATTGAAATTTCTAAAATAAAATTTGAAAATAAAGAAAAAAAGTAAAAGATAAAAATCGAACCATCATGCCATGGTGGTAAAAATAATCTAATAGATTGTCTTGGTACACATAATATATCAGATTGATCTTGAAATAAAATTTTAAATTTTCCTTCTTTTGTTTTTTCAATAATAACAGCTGTTTGATAAATTTGATTATTAAATTGATTTTTACATAAAATAAATTTTCCTTCAATTAAATCTTGTATTGGTGGTGCATTATCAGATAAAATTCCAAAAAAATTTTCATAAACATTTATATCAATTAATTTATTATATGATGATATATTTGATTGAATAGATAAACAACCATTTATACCAATATGAGCAATTTTACCTGATATATATTCATTTGAATTTATTTCAACAAGAACTGTTATTGTTCGCCAATCTTGAAAATTATATTCACGTAATAATTTACTTATTTCAGATATATTATCTAAGATAAACAAATATTTCTTTTGTTTTTTATTAAATTTAATTTTCTTAATTAATTTACTTTGATTATTATTATTATTAACTTGTTGTTGATCATCATGATGATGTGCTAACCAACGTTTTTTTAATGAAAATGTTTTTTGATCTTCATCATTGATTGTTGATGATCGTCTTAACATTTTATTTTTTATTTTTTTGTTAAAGGAAATTTTTAATCATATTGCAAATGAAAGTAATACCATAAATAACACCGGATTGAGAAATAAAATGAGATTTTTCGTTTTTCTTTTTTGTTTTATAATGGAATGATTTTATTCGATTTTAATTATAAGAAAAAAAATAGAATTTTTAACATCTAAAAATATGTCAAAAGTGTTTTTTTTCTCTTCATTTTTAAATCGAACATCATCAAACAAATAATAATAACAAGCTTCTTTTTTTTTTAACCAGTTCGGTGAAATAAACATCGACATTATTCATCAGATTTTTTTGACATGTCTAGATGGCGGCAAATTACGATACATAATAAATGATTTTTTTCTTTTATTCTACTTTGAATCTCAATGAGAAAAAAAATGTTCATAACCCCAATGTGAAATAGTAGGAAAAAGAATTTGTAGATTCTTTTAAAATTATTTTCTTTTCTTTTAACTAATGTAATAAGTGTTAGAAGAAAATCTTTTTCTATCATAATAAAAATCAATTTTACTCGATGAATTTCGAAGAAAAAAAAAAAAAGAAAAACCTATGTCAACTAAAGGTTTCATTCCCTTATTAAATATGTAACGTAATAACTTCTTATTCACCTTTGTTTATCTTGTTAGGTTTTGTTTTTTCTTATCGAAAAGTCGATAAAACTTTTCTATTAATTAATCATCATTTGATATTTATTTTAAATCTAAATCCATTCGTTTAGTCAATTTTAATCAGAATAAACTTAATTGATTATGTTAAATAGAAAGTTTGATCTCAAATACAAACAAAATACTCAAATGACAAAAAAAAAAGAAAAAAAGAAATGCAAATAAAATTTTCTTGTTGTCTTTTTATATAAAAGGACATGCGGAAAAAAATTCATTCGAACTTCAATATAAACTAAAACTATTTTTCTTTTCTTTTTCTTTTTCTACCGGAAATCAAATGGAAACATTAATTATAGAATACCTTGGGGCTTTTTATCGTATGAAATAAAATACCTTTATTGACTAATGAACATATTAAATCAACTAAATTATATTCATATACAATGTTAACTGTAAAAAGAATTTTTTTTTCCTTTCATTAAAAATGAATAAATAAGGATTTTCATATAGAACGGGTTTTTTTTATACTAAAGAAATTCTATTTGTTCATATATGATAAAACTCACTGGTCGTTTCTATGAAAAAACGTAATAGAAAGATACGTTCATTGATTAAATTATAATATGAATACATGAATATCATTTCATTAACAATAAATAAAATATTCAAATAAATATTAAAAAAAAAAGAAAAGAAAGAAAATCTTCAACTATTTTCTATAAACCTTATTAAATAAAGAAAACGAAAACGTACACATAAACATTTGATAGATCAATAAAGAATACGAATCATCTTATAAATGATATTGAAATCAACAAAATATTGACAAAAAAAAATGATAATGATTCGTTCTTGTTGTTCGAATGAATAAAAAGATTTATTCTTATTCGAATTTATCTACAAAACAAAAATTGATTTACTTACGAAATAAAAAAAAAAAGCGAAGACTATCGTTTAATAAATGTTAGTCGACATTTTCAACTTATCTAGTTAAAACATACAACGTGTTTCGTTTATTAAAAGAAATAGATAATAGATAATACGTGACTTGAGTACAACTAGAAGAAACAAAAAAAAAACACACGAAACAAGATATGCCTAGTTTTATTTTAATATGAACAACCATACTGAAAATGAATTTTAATTCTATTCAAAATCTAGACTATTCCATTTATATATAGATATTATATGTTTTTATACATAGTTGCCTTCATCGGACAACTTTATTTTTCTTTGGTTTTTTCTATTGAAATATTCAACAACTAATCAACCTACGTGTGGCCAAATAGAAAAAAAAACACGACATAATTCTTTTTTTACTATCTAACAAATCGAAAAAAAAAGGTCTTACCTCGATTTGTTCTCATGTCTTATTATATCAACTATTCATGGTTATATGAGACACGTCAGTCTCGTTTACTATTAATAGGCACTGCACACATTTCATTCATTCATTCATTCATTCAATCGATTCATCTCATCTTGGTTGTGGCAAAGGCACGACAGGCATCCATCTATTCTCTCTTCTCTCGTTCTCTTTTTTTTTCTCGTCTCCTTTTCTCTCTAGACCTTCTATTTGATTCCCTTTGCGTATATGTAAAAGAGGAAAAAAAAGAAGAAGACGAAGAAAAAGGGAGGTGAAAATAACACTCTCATTCATTCTTTGAATGTGCTAAAAACTATTGATCATTAAGCAGTTCCTTCTCTCATCATTGATCTAATGGACAGTGTGCATATATTTGCCCGATTGAGAATGTTAACAAAGTCGACAAGTGATCATAATACGATTTTAGGACGTCATTTAACATAATAGAAAGACAAGTTTTACTGTTAAAAAAAAAAAGTCTAAAAAAATTATTGAAAGAAACGAGGCGACTGTCCCCTTCGCGTCCTTCTCTTAGACCGGTACTGAATAGAGAAGAATAAAAAAACGGCAAAGTTTATGACAAATCACTCTCAATAGACATATATTCTTTCAATTTCTTCTCATTTCCAATATGTGTTTTCTATACATTTGAAAATGCACAGGAACGTGTGCATTATGGATAGAGAAAAGAAAACGAGGAATGCCGGAACGAGAATATCACTAACGAGATGAAGAGATGTGTTTGCATACATATAATGTAAAATAAATCTCAGTCGCAGATGATAGAAAAAAGCGATAAGAGAAAAGAGTTTGATTTCCGCAATTAGAATTATCAATTCATATTGATTTTATCTTATTCAGGAAAATAAATAAGTTATTCTTTGTTCATATAAAAACGCCTTTTTTTTGTTTTGTATAATACAAATTCCTTTTTTGTCAAGATAATAAATAATCAATCTTAGATTTTATATAAATGATAAATTTCCTCTTGAATCAAATAATTCGATGTATATTTATTTTCTTCCGTATATAAATGAATTTAGATTGAATAAAAAATAATTCTTAAAGAGATTTGATATTAAAAATTAACAAGTATAATATCAACTATTAATAAATAAGAGAAGAAAAAAAAAAGCTGACTCATATTCTTTTTTTTTTTGTTTCTTGTCCGAAATAAATATTAGTATAGACCAATTATTCTAAAGAAGAAAGCTAGTTTAGATAATGAGCCTTATTTCTATTATGTCAATTGTACTTAACATAGAAAAATGTTCATCATTGAACAAATTACATTCTCAAGTATCAACATTAACAGAGAATAAATCTTTACAAAGCAACAAAAAGAAAAAGAAAGAAAGATTCTTTTTAGAAATAATTATATACAAATTATTAACTTTAATAGTTTTATTTATTTTATTATTCTATTAATATTAATGCTTTTCATAATAATTACAATATATTATTTATATAGAATTTTATTCTCCTAGTATCAAATCAATTTCCGATATGAAAAATCGAATTCATTTTATTTGATTAAATAATACAATTCATCTAATATTTTTGCTAAATAAAACCGATTATGATCAAATAAATATGTTTAGGAAGTTCATTAGAAATAATATTGGCTCATATTTGAGTTTTTTTCTACTAAGAAAAATCGAATTGAAAGAGACTAACGACTTAGCGTTTCGAAATTCACGATGTAAAACAATTTTCATATTGAATTTTAAATTCAGATTTCTTATTGTATATTTATCTCGAAGCATTATTTTATCAAGATTTAAGTTTAACTACAGATCATTGATGAGAAATTAAATTAATATTATTTATAAATAATCAAAGAAATAAATACAAACACTTTTCTATTCTATTTTTCAAGTAGAAGAATTTTTAAGTTTTTATGTTGAATTAATTTAATAAAAAAAACAAAAAAAAAAAAAAAAAGAATTTTATTCTAAAATATTCTTGAATTTGTTTATCAAACGAAATATTCCTTTTTTACTCAAAGATACTCAATTAATAAATTGCGATGGACAAAACTAATGATTAATATTCGATAAAATACTTAATGAAATAAATGATATGTCACAATCGACACCCAAAGATAACTTATCTTTTTATATACATATATTACAAACTTTGTTTCTCTATTTATTCAAGTAGAATATCTTATACTTTATGTCACTAGTGATAAAAATCTTGACAAATATCAGTTTAATTATTGATTATATATATTAATCATTTTGTGTAAATAAAATTCTCTTTCAAAGACAAATTTTCGAACAGTGACGATCGATAAAAAAGGAAATATTTTAAGAGTAAACTCCAAAGCTGTATAAATTTATTTAAGGATGGTTGATTATATTATAGAATATGAATCATCGTTATATATATATATATATATAAATAATAAAGAAATTTCTAATTGGAAAGTTGAATAAATGATTAAAATTGAAATCTTTTTTTCTGTGACTAATAATAGAAATATTTGTAAGAATTCTGAGAATAAATAAAAATTTCCATTTTTTTTTATAATTTGAAATTTTCTATAAAAATAAAAGACTATTTAACATTGGTTGTTTCATAAAAGATTTCGATATAAATATAATATGTTTAACATTAATATCCATTAAAAAGAAATTATTTTATCTTTTAATTTAAAATAAATAAGACATAAAACTTAATAAGAATAAATTTCTATTTAAATAGGATAAATGGCGATATTGAATGAATTTCTTTTTTTAATTTATAAATAATTATCAAGAAAAAAAAAATTGTTCTTAATTGAACTGATTGTTAATAGAAGTGAAAATGAAAGTGTGCCTTGAAAATGGATGAGATATTCATGGTTAATTTAAGATATAATAGTAATATGACCTTTATATGTTGAAAAAGGTCGTTAGTTTTTCCTATATGATTTATGTTTTTAAATATTCGAATATTATATTAAAATATATAATGAAAACTCACTAATCATTGATAAAACAATATTTGTCGTAGTCATAAAAAGACATTCCATTCATATCGATGATAAATCATATTTTTATTGTTGTTTATTCTATAAATAATTCAAATATTTTTTAGTATCATTATATGTCTAAGGACAAATTTCTTATCATAAGAGAAGAGAAACTATCCTTAATCATATGAAAAAAAGAAAAGCAGGAAGATGAAGAGAAATAGAAGAAGAATAACGAACACTCCTGACAATGACAAGTGCATTCAATGAATGTCCTATATCAAATGTATAAACAATAGAAACGACCTTCATTTAGAATAACAAACAATACTTATCTTCTTCTTTTTTTGTTTTATCAGAAATATCTAATAGATTCTACTAGTCTCATTTCATACAAACTCAATATATTAATTATTAAAGAAATATTTAAATATAATTAGAATTTCATTTTTTTCTTTGATCTTTAGCTTATCTAACGAATAAAATGATTTATATTTTTTATGATAGAAAAGTACTTACGCAGTTTCTATTCTGTTCGATAATATCCATATATATGTACTTTATGTTGAAGGAATACGAAAGATAACACGAGAGAAAGATTACCTTTTCATTCGTCCTTTTGCTTATTTATCTTTCCCAAAAAAAACAAAGTCATTTCCTCTTGTGTTCTTTCTATTATTTCAATTTATCAATTGACAATATCCTACGAGAACGTTAATATGAACATATTTAGATATATTCATTTCTACGTGACGAATAAGCATGCTTTAATTTAATGATGTATATATGCACATACATATAGAAATGAGAAGTGCATAGTACATTAGACACATATCCTACAAGCATGATTGATTTTTCACTTTTCTGATTGTGTAGACAATATGCGCAAAGCAACTCTATTTCTCTCACGTCAAAAAAAGGTGAATGTATTTGTCTATATGCCATCGGTAGTATTTTTTTTTGTGAGTAGATCGCAAAAATATGATAAAGTCAATTAGATCAACGCAGCGCTGTTCTCTCTCTCTCTCTCTTTTCCTCCAAATGATTGTTGTCAAATGCACGATTATTTTCTTGAGAATAAGAACAAGAAAATGAATCTCCATATGGCTTCGACCATATGACAGTAGAAGAGAAGAGAAGAGGAAAAAAAGGTGAAGAAGAAGAAGAAGAAGAAGAAGAGAAAAAAAAAGGAGAAGTGCATATCTACATTAGCCAAAGGCTTATTGGGAATTCAAGAGGAAAAAAGAGAGTTGTTGTTCGTCATAACAATCAACTATGAACATAACATTCTACCATTCATACAATAGAATTAATCAATTGCCTAAGGGATCAACACTTTTTCTTTCTATTCTATTTATAAGAGAAGTATATTTGTGAAAGTTTTTATTTATATTTTTTGTAAGATCCTATTTGTATATAAAATAAGAGCAAGGACAAATGGCTAAGTATTCGTCAATGTGTTTACATAAATGTATATGTGACATGTCTATTTTGTTGATAATAGAAACGATGAGATCTAGCAAATCGTATCATATAGTTTGTTTCTATCGGTCAATTATGAAAACAGAAAATGTCATTGGATGTGTCGCTCAAACTACATAAGTCTCAATGATAATTTGCACATGTAGATACAAAAAAAAAGAAAAGAAATGATCTTTTACTTCTCGTTGTTTTATCTGAATAAAATATTCGTTTGTATCATAAATTGAATTAAGAACAATGAAAGAGGAATAATGAACCCGTCTTATTTGACTCTTTTTTTGATCTTTTATTAAAAAAAAACAACTTTTTGACATTTATTGTGTTCTTGATGACCTCGCCTTGCAATTAGCAATAAAAGTTTTCTTTAGGCTATCTATAAATATTTTCATGCTATTTTAGCACAAAAACGTTTTTTTTGTAGAATTTTAATTCTTAAATCTAAACAAGTAGTTTTATATTCTTAATATTAAATGAATATCTATGAAATAAAAATCTTTTTGACCTGAATTTGACCTCAAGTAAATTATTCTTTGTCTTCAATCAAACAATGTACACTTTATTCTCCTGACAAAACATATATTCAATTTCCAACAATGACAAACATCTCATTTCCTCTTTTAACACTGATAATTAGTTACAAGTTTTCTTTTTCTCTTTGAATTACTTTTTTAAAAAAAGTCTAAATCAATCTGCAATAATTAATAGAAATTTTTAATGTGACTAGACAACAATATATTCAACAACCTTTTTTTTAATAATCATTGAAAAGAGAAAAAATAATAAGTGACATTGAATTTGTTTGAATAGCGCTCTAGTTTGAAAAAGAGAAGTTCTGTAATTTAATCTACTTAAATAGAAAATCTTAAGTTATTGAATAATAGTTTGAATAAAAAAAAAATATTCGTGTCTTAATCAACCATTAACATCAAATTTCTACTCTCATTCGTATAAAATTTTGATTATTCACATCGAATTTTCCTTAATAAAAGTAAATATTCAATAAAAAAAGAAAAACTCCATATAATTCTCTGAAAATAATAATAATAGAAATATTGTTGTAAAAACTCACCATGAATAATAATTTCTACAATGACAATATAAACTTCCTTTTTTTTTAACATACATTTGATTCTAACGATAGAAAAAAAGTGTTGGTTGTTGTCATCGTCATCGTCTCGTTTTGTAATAATGATGTTGTATTTGTAGCACACATTCGAGCGGCCACAGAGTACACACACATGCACCAAGGCAAATCTTTTTTAATAATGCATAAAGTTTAATTTGTATTATTCATAGAGAGAGAAAAAGGGAGAGAGAGAGAGAGAAATGTAAATATCTTGCATTACTACACACATATGCCATACAACTGTTAGAAACACTTCATACATCAATAAGACTTAGTATGAGACATAAGATCGTGTTCAATCCTCTTTTGTATTTTTATTTTCATGGATTAAATATGTTGAATAAATGATAAAAAAAGAAATTTGACATTGAAGTGTTGATAAGATCATCAAGAAACAGGAGGAGATTTTTTTAAATATTCTATGTAGAATAAGCAAAAACAATGAATAGATTTTTTTACTAGATAAATTTTTTTTTAATTAACTATTTCACCTGGAAAGAAAAACATTATAAATCTCAAACTGACATATTGACTTTTTTTTAAAGAAATATCCTATTAAAAGATATTTAATAAGTCAGAAACTATATTTAACTGCTACCTTTATTTCATTTGTTCGATTATTATTACATACATATTTTTTTATGGATAAATAATTTCACTCGAGAAAAGAAAACTTTTTTTTCTTTTCTTTTTTTTTCAAGACATGTTTTTTATTCTCTCTCTTTCAATAACTTTAGAATCTATGCATTTAACTTTTATTCGTTTGCCTCTTTCTAGAATGAGAAGCATTTAAAAGCTCGTTATTCTTCGTCGACTTGTAGTATAGCTTTCTTTCCTATTACTTTGAAATTCAATCATTCAGTTCGTTTCTTGTCGTTATCAATAGATTTAGAGAAAAGAAAAGAAAAGAAAAAAAAAACTGGAGCAATCAAGTTGACAATAATAATAAAAGAAGAAAAAAGAGTAGCGCACATTTAAATATACATTGAACGAATATAGTTTTATTAGATCAATTCAATAATCGCTTGACAAGACTCCTACCTTTTATTTTCATTTTTTTTTTTTCTTAATCATATCAAAGCACTTAACATGTTATTGATCCATTACTACCTTCAAACATATCACGCCTTTTTTTTTCTCTCGCTCTCTCTTTATACTTTTATATTGATATTCAAAAAAAAAAAAGAAAAAAAAATCATAATCGTTAAATTAATGAGAAAAATAAAATTGAGATAAAATAAAAATAATTAATGACAGACAACATATTACAATTAAAGAACTGAAAATATTAAACGAACAATATGCTTTCTCACTAAATAATGATAAAATTCTAAAAATGCAACCGGATAAAAAGGTAATTATGATTGTCAATATAAAGGAAAAAAAACAATAAAAATTCATATCACTATTGACCAATATTTAATGATAATTTTTATACATTGGATTTTCAATTGTTATTGGAACAAATTTTGTTTGTTGATTTGTTCGATTTGGAGAATTTCCATTAGGCATAACATCATATGGATCAGTTGTTTGATAACCAAAACCACTGCCATCTGTTACTGTTGATCCATAGGATGCTATTTGTTCACCATCTTCTTTTATATTAAAAAAGTAAAAAAATAAAAAAAAACGAAATAAATTTTTATTTTATTTAATACGTTTATATGTTTCATTTGATATGTTATCATTTGTTGGTGATGGTTCTGCCCAGGGTTGTTTTTCACCAGATGCAAATAAACCATAAAATATAACTCCACCAAAATGTATTAATGAAGCAATTAGAAATACATGTGCCCATTCTTCACGTTTCTTTTTTTATTTACAAAAAAAAACAAAATAATTTACAAAAAAATCTAATACCAACTTACTCCTTTTTTAGTTAAAAATTCAACAGCAACAGGACATAACATTCCAGCCAATGTTCCAACTCCATTTGAAATACCCATAAGAATACTTGCATAACGTGGAGCTATATCAAGATGATTTACATTAAATCCTAACAGATAAATATTAATATATAAAAATTTAGGTTTTTTTTTTTTTTTATTATTATTATTTTAACCTGATATTGCAAATCCACTAAATCCTACAGCAATTGTCAATGCTCCAATAGCTAATCGAGGATTTTTTGCATAAGCAACAAGTAAAAGAAAAACAGCTTCCAATCCAAAACCACCACAATTCATTATTTTTCGAACAACTGTTGTCGATAAATAATTTGTACGTAAATAATCAGCTAATTTACCAGCAAATGGTACAATACATGACATTGTTAAATGAGGTAAAGCAGCCAATAATGGATCCTATTAATTCATTTTTTAATAATTAGAAGATAAATTATCTAAGAAAAAACAAAATCTAACCTTTCCAACATTATAATCAAGTGCTTCTCGAAAATATTCAGCTTGAGAATTAATTAATAAATAAAATGACCATGAACGACAAAAATTAGCCACTATTATTGCCCATACTGGTTTTGATGTAAAAAAACAACGCCACGGAGGTTTTATCCATGTCTAATATCAAATTTACTTTATTATATATTTGTCTCTATTCATATTTTATATACTCTTGCATTTAAATTATAATATCATATTAAAGAGAGAACATTTCTAACCGTTCAATCAATTTTTGCTTAAGACTATTGCCATTTGGTCGGTCATCATCCTTAGTAAGAAAATCTCTTTTGATTTATTTTTTTCAGTTTTCATTTTGTTGAGTTATGAGTATTTTACTCTATTTGAGCTAGGACAAACGTATCTGAATTGAGATATGAGCTTGTCATAGAAACGTCCATCTTTTAATACATTGCCTAAAAGAGGCTTTTCTTTAAAATATAAATATTTTAGCAAGGATACACTTGTTCTAACTCAAATTTTAGGATATTTCTAATGACTCTAAGATCTATCAGTGGATAAAATTCAGTTCAAAATTTGATCTTCTCGATTCTCAGTGATTCTGTGTTCATACGACAAAGATCAAGTAAAACGCTCATAACTCAAGTAAATCAAAAAAGATTTTGTTACTACTGATTATGGTCGATCGAATAAGAATAGTCTTATGCAAAAAGTGATTGGAGAGTTAAGAATAAATTCCTTGTAAGTTCTAGATTTCATTACTCAATAAGATTATATCAGATCAACAAACTTTATTCTACTTATTAGAATGATCATCAAATGTCGATAATATAATAAATTAGGGTTTATTAGTTTTTCAAATAAATTTCTCGTGTATATCGAATGTTCTGAAATAAACGCAACAAGTTTTTCTTTTGAAGTTTATGCAAAATAAACAACTGACATTAATTAACATATTCTATTAACCATACGAGCTGTATATTCTTTTAATAGAAGCAAATTTTATTGATATTGAATTATTAACTATATATTAATAGGTGACACATTAAAAGCAGAGTCAAATATTTTCCTCCTTTTTAGAGCACGTCTCAACGTATTAAAAACTTCATTTTATTCTCATTCAATAGAGAATCTCCTGCTCTATAAATTCACTATATTTGTTTTTCAAATAACTTTTCGTGTAAGTTTTTACTCATCAGAATTGACAATAAAAGTAAAGTATTTGGCATCAATCCATAGAGAATTTTGTACTATCTGTTTTAACGACCTTTTCAAGGGCTCTTTTTGAGATGCATTCTGGAAAAGCATGTTTTCTAAAGTGAGACTTGGTCTATGACACGTTTGTTCTCATACTATCGGATGTAGAATTTAATTCTGAACAGAATAATATCATTGTTAAATTGAAGAGTAGAAACATAAAGTTATGTCAAATTAACCTTTTGTGTACTATAGTAGTAAAAAAGTTACACATATTTTATAATTATTTTTCACAACATAATTTATAAAGATTAGTATGTTGTCTACTGGAATGAAGCAATAAAGAATATTCTTCGGTGTGAGTATGGATCTGTAGGTGTGAGTGCATGCCTCTGTATGTTGGCACGTCGATCTTTATATGGGTGTGTTGATGTGGGTGTGAGCGCGTCGATCTGAGTGTGAGTAAGGAGATTGAAGTGAGGTCATGAATGTGGGTATGGGAACAGAAGTACAGTTATGAGTGTAATTGAGAGGCTTCTGTTAAACAATACTCACACTCATCTTCAGATCACCTATCGATATATTCTAATCTAACAGTTTGCTCCAATTCAATCCAGCAGAAATAATTTGGAACTCAAAGAGTTAAAAAAACAAAGAAATGATCTAATTCTGTCAGAAAAGAATTTTTCATAATTTTTACTGAAGAAATTATTCTTGTATAGATTTCTTCTAAAATTTTAAAACATATCAGGAGGTGCAGAATATTTTGAAGAATATTATAGTATATTTGAAATTTCAGTGAAATTTTCATCAAATATTTTTCGTTTTTTGACTATAGTAGTTAGACGATTGAGTAGATCTTCATTTTTAAAATATTGCGCCAACAAAAAAAGAATCTTATTTGAAAAGCAAGGACAGTTGTTTTGTAGAGCAGAAGATTTTCTATCGAATAAGTCTAAAATTAAGTCTTTAATAGGTTGAGAAATATTTCAAAAAGAGGAAAACATATTGATCCGTTTATTATGCGCCTCTTGTTCGTAGATATTGTGTATTTTCTGTCAGACATAAGTCATCATGCCGAATGATTTTAATCTTCTATGAAATAAATAGTATTCGTTAGCTAGTGTTTCCTTTCATAAAAAGTGTGTCCACCGTGTGATATTATAACATCACATAGTGGAACACTTATTAGGAAGGGGAATATCAACTAAATGAATATCCTCCCATCTTCTACACAGTTGATATCTCGAATATGATGATAAAAATTGATAATCCTTTCAATATTTTAGACTCGATGATGTAAATCAACTAGAAAATAATTGAATATAAATGATATATAAATATAATTTTGTCAATAAAATATTTAATTGAATTAAATAAAACGATAGAATTAATATTATATTATTGTTTACCTTATTAGAAATTGAACTAGCTTCTCCAATACTTTCTTCAATATAAACACGTTCATCTTCAGTAATTTTTGGATGAATAGCTGGTCGTTCATATGAAAAATACCACCAATATACTGACCAAATCATTCCAACGACACCTATTTTATTCTTTGATTATATATCATTGAAATGTTAAAAATAGTTTTTACCATAAAAATAAAATGCAATTTGCCAATTAAAATATTCGGTAAGAATTCCAGATAATGGAATTCCAAGAACAGCACCTGCATATGATCCTAGAAAAAAAAAACAAAAGAAAAGCAATTACTCTAATTAAGACAAAAAATAAATAAATAGATGAACCAGTGAATGATATTGTTGCCAATGTGCTTCGTTCTAAAGGTGGTGCCCACCATCTCCAAATACCATGTGCTGCTGGATAAGTAACACCCTTTTAGGAAAAGAAAGAAAAATAAAAAAAAATAAAAAAATAAACTCTCAATTTTAATTTACTTCAACAAGTCCTTGAAGAATTCGAAGAATCATAACTACACCATAATGAATTTTAGCTGCAAATGGAATAAATAAATTCAAAAATGATGATATACCAAGTGCAAATCCAAATACACTTAATAAAAATAAAAAATTCGAAATTTTTTTTTATCTTAATTATGAGAAAAGAATTGATCTTACTGATTAGCAGGAAATTTAGCTGCTAAATATCCACCGGGTACCTGAGTGATAAGATAACCCCAAAAAAAAGAACTATCAACAATACCAATTATTCCTGGTGTCCAATCAAATTGAGCTAACTATTTACAAAAATTTATATTGACCAGTTTTTTTTTCAAAAGACAAGAAAAAAAAAATGATTTGATTATTCTTTACTTTAATAAGTTTAATTGTTCCATTAGGAAGTTTTTCTGTTTCATTATGTGTCATAGCAACAACACTAACACCCATATTACAACGAATACCAAATGATATAAGAAAACCTAATGAACTAAGAAATGCTGTTTGATATCGTACAGGCATTGTTTTAATTGAATTAATAAATTGAAAACGAGATGGAATATATGAACCATATTTTGATGATGTTGCAGGAATTGTTTTTATACGTCGATGTTCTCTTCCATCATCATCTTCAATTAATTCGGCATAGTCCGATTGACTATTTGGATTACTACGTTGAAGGACACTTTAAATAAATTATTATTATTATTATTATTTTTTTTATTTTTTAATAAAATATTTTTTTTTCTCATATCAAATTTTGTTTGTTATTCTCAAGAGAGATTATCAATACACATAGATTTATTTTTATTTATTGTTCATAATTGTCAGATGGAACGACATTTTTTTATTTTTATTTTTTATAGTTTTTATTCATTGATTAAGGTTGTCTATCTACCATTGAAAATGATTTACTTTATGTTTCAGAGAAACAAAAAAGTTCATTATGAGAATTGTTGTCGTTGATATATCTTCATAAGTTTGACTGTTTTGGGAATTAATGTATTTGAGAAAAATGAAAAGGACAACAAAATCTCGTTTTTACGGTTGACTTATTTTAAAAGTCATGATCATTTGGGAAAAATCTAATATACATTGATAGATATATTTGATGATGACTGACCTTGACAAAAAATAATAGAAAGATTCATTGCTTAAGGTTAAAGGAATATGAGTTCCTGTCATTTTATATAATATTTCTTTGAGTAATATATGAAAAAGCCATCTCATTTATTATATTTTATTAAAAAAAGAAAATTATTTTTATCTTTCATTGAAATAATTTGAATATTTTCGATATTCCTTATTGAATAAATAGTTATTTATGTATGTACTTTCAATGTTTGTTGATTTCCCATATGGAATGAGTCTTCCTTTCTAATCTTCTCTTTATAACAGTCATTCATTTACAAACGGAAATATGAAAACCTATTGAATTTTCTCGTTCCCTTTCTTTTTTTTATAGTTCAAATCACCTTCCTTTTTTTTTTTTTATTTCCTTCCGACTATTAGACTATGCTGTTTTTCAAGTGAGAACATCACTTATCCATTAGACATTAAATAGCGAGATAACGCATTTTTATTGTTTATCATTTCTTAGTAGAAAAGAATTTTTATTCTTAATCGATAGTTAATAGAAAATAAAAAAAAAAAAAAAAAAATCTATCATCTTTATCGATTGTTTCATATTTTCTATTGATTTTAACTATAATTAGTGTTTCATATTTTACAATTAATTAATGATTATTTTTATCATTTCTTTTTTATCTCAAATAAAATCGATATGAAATCTGATACATAAACACAAATTGAGTTTCTAGTGCTTTTAAATATATATTATCGTTTCTAAACAAAGGTACACATTATAATGAAAAAATGCCTAATCACTTCTATACTCATAGTAAAATACAATCTAGGTGTTTATTAACATTATCGGTAAATGAGACTCAAATATTGATATTAATAATGTTTAAAAAAAAAAAACCTATTTTGATTATGTTAGAAAATCATTAAAGAGAAAAGTGAATGAAATAAAAAGAAAAAGAGTAGTAGATGTATATTTGAGAAAATGATCAAATGATAAATATAGATGATAAAACAATTCTCACCTAGTTGCTTTATAGAATAAATTTTGTGTTGTATTTCGAATAATATTTGTAAAATGATAAATGTATTCCATAGTGATTTATCTTTAATAATAATAATCAATCACTTGTGTTTAATTCATAAATATAAAAGACACATGTGTGCATGCTCTTATTCTCGTTCAATATCCATTATGTTTAAACAAGTAATAATGAGATGATGATGAACGAGAAAAGTAACATTTCTTTTCTTCTTTTTTTTTTAATATGTGTTCATGCAGCCTAAGGAAAACGTTTTCTGTCTTGAAGTAAAACGCAGGAGAAAAGGAATTTCTAACTAATTGATTTCGTCAAGTGACTTATATGTGCACGTCTTCAACTTTATATTAATAATATAGTACTTCCAGTTCCAGTGTATCTAGAAAAGAAGAATAATCAAGAAAACATCTGACATTAATCCAAATCTTAATATACATTCATGTCTACCTGTAATTAACACTTAACTAAGCCTATACTAAAATCTTCTTTATATATATATATAAAATATTGCTTGTCGAACAATATTCAAAGATAAAGGTTTCATGAAAGAGAGAGAGAGAGAGAGAAAAAAACGAGAAATCTTTTTCTCTTCGGATCTTTTTTTTTCATTAATGAAATCTACCAATAAGCATCAACTAGTTTTGTGCTGTATGTCTATCAATCAATCATATGAATATGTGGAAACTAGAACAGACGACCAAAGATAATCAAAAAAAAAAAAAAACTACAATAGATTAATTGATACCTGAAAATAAATTTTATTTTCTAACCATAAGAATAATGTATCTTTTTATTTTTTTTATTTTTATCGAAAATGAGAAAAAGATTACAAAATAAAACAATCTTTTGAAAAGATTTCGGAAGTATGCAATTTATTTCAAATACTATTTAAATTCAATTGTTCTGACATTAAATTATCTTTTATAGGAAATACAATAGTTATTCGTGTGCATTGGAATTTATTATAAAAAAAAAAAAAGTATGAAATGTTTTTACAATATTCTAGATATTTAAATCATTTTCTTCTATGAAACACCTCGATGATATAGGAAAAGTACTGAAAACTTGGCTTGTCTTATATTCGATTAATATGAAAATGTTTTGTTGAAAGATTTTTTCTTATAATAAAGTAAGAAAACGTGATAAATTGATTGTTTTATATATTTAGATATGTGAGGAAAATAAATCTTACCTGATGATGTATTAATACTTCTTAAAATAAATCTAATGAAATATTGTCTCTATTATTAGCATATTTTCTTAAAGAATAATATCTTCTTTGAATGAACTTCCTCTTAGTTTTTTTTGTTGTCTTCAATTCAATCATGTCATTGTCTATTAAGATATTCTTAGCTACTTTCTTTCGTCGCCCATTTCCGCTTGTTGTTATCAGTCAGTGAACACATGAGCACGACAAGTAAAAAGAAGCTAAATGAAGAGTGACAACCGTTACTATGTTGTTATATTCATTACAAATAAGAATAATGCTTAGTGAATATTTCATCTAAGAATAAATTGAAATGATGTCTGATCATCGAAAGAGCTTAAAAGGATACTTCACTATTTCATGCAAAGAATAAAATTCTTTTGTCTGATGTCTTAATTATAAGATTTTTTTTTTTTATTCTATAATCGATTAAAAAGAAAATGATTTTCTTTTGAAATTAGTATTGAATAAAATAAGTTTGATAAATTGCCATAGACTAATTTCAAATAGTTAGATTATCTACGGAAATCATTATTTTTTTTCTAAATAATTATATCCGTTTTTTATATATTTATTGACTGTTTTTTTTTTTTTGTAATAATCATGGATTGTAATTTTTGTCTTTTAATTATTCATCCAATCTAAAGTTGTTGTCGTTTTTTTCTTTACAGAAAATAGGAAAGAAATGTATCTAAATGATAAATTCATCTTGTATCTTGAAATAAATTAGTATGTGTGTGTGTGTGTGGGTATGTGAATGACATCGTATCGTAGAGTGAAATCAATTATAATGTTGCATGTCTTCTCTGTAGTAGTTCTTACCTTGAGGGCTTCTCTTCCATTTCAGTTGACGCATTAAAATCTTTCATACTGTTCAACGTCAATCTTAAACATTCTTTTTATATAAAATCCTTTTAATCATCCTAATTGAAGAATATATACTCATCACTAGGATATTAACTGTTATGGTTAAATAATTATTTTACTATTGATTATAGAGATCATCGGATAATAATAACAAAAACATTTTTCAAGTAAATCATATTTAAATACAATTATTTCAAAAATAATTTCTTTTTATTTTTAAAATTGTTTTTTCCTATAATCTTCTAATTATGTTTTATATATAATTTATTAATATAAATTAATTTCTATTGAATAAAATTATCGATTTTTATATTAAATTAATAAGATGATAATTCGAAAGCTATTCTCTTTACTTGTTTTTTGTTTCAATTAATTTCTTTAATAAAGTTATGTCAATTATTCTATTAAAGAGACAATCGCATGTTATAAGGAATTTCATTCGATTAAGCTTTGTTTTCATGACATAGAATCGTTATCCACCTTATGTTATCTTATTATAGAAATCTAGAAGTATTTTGTAACATTTTTTTGGAATCAAGTACATATAAACTGATAAAAAATGAATAATTTCAAAAAATATTCATGTTTCTTGTTGTACTTAGGTTTTTACAAATCTCCCGCAAGGAATATAATGTTTTAGTCATTTATATCTGTCAGATTTCTCAAAGATGAATATATCATATTTCTATATATAGTACGACAACAAAACGAATCATTTCCTCAATCAACTGATTTCTAAACTCCAAATTTTGAATTTTCTTACTCAACCTTTTTAAACAAACTTAACGACGATTCAAACATCAATTTGATCTTTACCAAAAAAGTTTAACTCAAAAAACACACAGTTTTGATTGTGCTTTTTAAAAAAATGAAATATACTTCGAAAAACATTCTAGACGACACACAAGAAAATCAAACTAATAGTTCTATGAAACAACATTATTTAGATATTTTGATAAGAACAAACAAATTTTCTCTCAACAAGTTTTATTAGAGAATAATTTCATATCTATCAATTATTTTCCAATCAGTAAAAATCAGTAAATACCGATCGAATCGATTACAACTTTACAGAAATAAATCAGAATAAATTCATCTTCTTTTTTAAAAAATGTACCATTTAACATTTTCCTACAAAAATATAAAAGTTAACTTCTATAAGCTTGTTCTTATAGTTTTTGTAAAAAAAAGAATAATGAAGAGTCTTTAAAGCAAATTCAATGATATCTGTATTAATATTGAAGATTTAACCATTTGTTTACGTAATATGAACAATCTTTTATAAATTTTTGCTATTATTATCCATAGTGACTGATTGAAATATTACACTTGAGACTTATTTAAATAATTATCAGGACAATTTTAAGAAGATTTTTCACTACCCGTTTCATTAAAAACTTCAACAGCGCATCACTAATGACAAAAAGTCAAGTTTTTACTATTTGTTCATGTAGATATTCATACTAGAGAATGTCACAGGACGTTCTTTTTCGCCCTGTCCTGCATCCTGCAGAATATTATCACACAGTTATCTTGCTTTACAGGACATATGACAGGGTATCAAAAAGTTTGCCCTGGCAGGACACGGTCATTTCAGGGCAAAGACTTCTTCTGCATCCGGCTTGCAGGACAAATTTTTCATTGCATTCTTTAGAAAGATAAAACGCTTGTCTAAATATGAGACACAATATCAAATATCATATATTGCTCTACAACTGACCAATAAACGTTGTATCGAAGTCTCTGTAAATCTCAAATTCTCTGTGTAGTCCATTTATATCTGTGCGATGTTTTTTCAACTCCGTTCTGCAGGACGCAGGTCCTGCGACATTGCATGAATTTCATACAACTAGTTTTTTTGTTCTTCTCTCAATATTAAGACTTTTGATCATTACATAAACGTTCTATATTTTGTCTTCTTATAGAAAAAATCATCAAAACAAGTTCAGAAAATCTCGTGTTTTGGAGAGAGGAGGAGAAGGAGTTTACAACTAGAGAACTGGAAGATGCGCCATTTTGGTAACCTGTAATCTGTCCTAAGACTTTATTTCCTAAGCATTAATCTGCTCTGTTTGAAACTTGACAAAGATTCAAACCTTCGTATTCGTTTTTTATGCAATTTCATTCAATCATACAGCGAATAAAAACAATTCGACATATGTCGAAAATTTCAAGTCATCAATAATATCCGAATTTAATGATTGTCTTCGTTTTTGCCACATATTGGCCTGATAAACTGAAAATACATTCAGATGTAGCTGAACTTTTAGAAACTCCAAATAACAAATAGCGCCTAAAGATCATTTGAGATTTATTTTATCCTAAATCTGTTATTTATAGTAGAATATTTTCAGTCTCTATGCCGTCATGCCATTTCATCATTCACTTCTTCCTAAAATTAAAAAATATAATTTATAAATTCTTTTCAATGACTTTGCTAATAAAGCAAGTTGTAGATATATTATTTAATATTTGTTTTATCACTCTAATAATGTATCATC